>PVIH01003501.1:129351-159768 GCA_004025045.1 Sigmodon hispidus
CAGTCTACCTTAGGGTGCTTCTATCTGCTGGGTGGACCTCCTGAAACTTAGCATCCAGTCTACCTTAGGGTGCTTCTATCTGCTGGGTGGATCTCCTGAAACTTAGCATCCAGTCTACCTTAGGGTGCTTCTATCTGCTGGGTGGACCTCCTGAAACTTAGCATCCAGTCTACCTTAGAGTGCTTCTATCTGCTGGGTGAATCTCCGGAAACTTAGCCGTGGGATAATGTTCTTGTAAATACTTGTTATTCATAATGGTTTAATAAAATGCTGATTGCCCAGTAGGCAGGCAGGCAGGCAGGCAGGAAGCAGAGGCAGGGCTACCAGACTAAGAGATTCTGGAAAAAGGAAAGGCAGACAGCAATCACCAGCCAGACACAGAGGAAGCAAAATGAGAATGCTGGTCTGAGGAATGGTACCAAGCCACATGGCTAAATATAAGTAGAATTATGGGCTAATTTAAGTGTACAAGGTAAATAGTAATAAGCCTGAGCTACTGGCCCAGCATTTACTATAATATTAAGCCTCTGAGTTTATTTTTTTCGTAAGTGGCTACAGGATTGCCGGTAGAAGAGATTCATCCAGACCTCAGAGTTAGGTGGGACTGAGAAATTTCCAATTACACTTAGCAACTGTAATTTCTTGCTAGAATTTCTTGGCTTTCTTGTTCTCTTCTTCTTTTCTTTAATTTTATTTCCCTCTTTGTATCACCACATTTGTTATTTGGCCAGCCTCATCCAAGAGTGAGTCCGAATTGGTGTCTGCTCTCTCTTGACTTCTTCTAAAAAACTGCTCATATCAAAAAAGTTAATTTCAGGACTGGAGACATGGTTAGGGTTAAGAATACTTGCTGTTCTTGCAGAGAACCCAAGTCCAGTTTCCAGCACCCACATGTGGCTACAACTGTCCTTTGAACTGTGAGCACATTACTTTTATATCACCATCTTTGAGTCTCTATTCTCTTCTCCTCCCACTTCTTCTGAGACAGGAATCCATGTGGCTCAGCTGGTCTCCAACTCAGTCTAAGGTTGAGGCTGGCCTTAACCTTTTGAATTTCTGATCCCTGTTCCTACTTCACAAGTGGTTAGACTACAGTCATGGGCTAACATGCTCCATTTATTTGGTACTGGGAGTCAAATCAGGGCTCTGTCCACAGTAGGCAAGCATGTATCAACTGAGCTACAAGCCCACATTTTAAACACATCTGTACGTTTTTATTTCTATGGTTTTTAAATGACACTGTTGACTTATTCTTGGGCTTCATGTTTCCTTATTATAGCAAAGAATGTACCTAGAAAAGTCAACTACAATAGACAAAAGAAGCATACAGAACATTCTCCCTCCTTGGCTATGGCCCTGAGTGAAATCCACCAGCCAGGCTGCTCAGGTTGTTTCTGTTCCTCAGCTCTGAGGGAAGTTGAAGTCTCTGTTTAAGTGTTTAGGTATAGTCTGGGGGTTATTTTTGTGGAGTGAGGTGCTGTGTACTTGAACAGACTGCAACCAAATTCACTGCCCACAGTAGAGAAAAAGTTCACAGCAATGAAAGACATACAATTGCCAAGTCATGCATAGCCTAGCCATTTCCCACAGACTATTGGCAGAACCCATTGCTTACCCAATGCTCCCCTTCTGTCTTGGAGCTCCCACCTACAAGGGGAAATCAACTCAGATTGTTTAATTATTAAAATATTCCAACTAACCACCAAGATACAAAAGTGGGATGCCCAGAGATACACCTTTCCCTGGGCAGTGTCCCTTGAGCTGATGATTGTTTGATATTCCTTTCGGGGGCATTAAAAGTCTCACTTCATGTGCTTTAGGGACAATCTAACTCACGAAAATTAATTAAAAGGATTAGCATTACCTCTGTGTCTGGTATCCTTCTAAAACATGCTTGGACTGCTTGAAAATTAACTTTCAAAACTCATCAGATATGTAACACTTGAAAAGCACTCTTTCTCTGTACGCATGTTTCTTCCTATGCAATGATTCAGGAGCAGCGACTTACCTTCATAGAAAACTGAACACATGTCCTCTCATCAACTTGGTATGAAACACAAAGCATGAAGAGTCCGAGGTAGGCCACCACACAGACCTGCAGCAGGGGACACACACAGCACCAAGGATGTTATCGTGGCATGTGTGTCAAGACTCCAGAAACACCACACTCAGGGTCTTTCCCCAGTATCAGTTACATTGCCAAGCCCTTCAGTACATCTTATATATGTTATACAGGTTTCTCTTATTTTAATGATGTAATTTTTATTATTTTTAGTTGAGTATATGTTTGTGTATCTATGTGTGGATATGTGTACATGAACGCAGTGTCCTTAGCAGCCAGAAGAGGGTCTCAGATCCCTTGGGGCTAGCATTGTAGGCAGGTGTAAGGCATCTGATGATGGTCGATGGGAACTGAACTGAGGTAAGTCCTTTGCATGAGCAGGCTGAACTTTTAACCATGGAACTATCTATCCAGCCCAGTGGAACGAACATTGTTTTAAAATAGCAAAATCATTATTTCAATTTAGCCAGTATTTATTAAGTTCCTCTATGTCCCAGGTACTATAGTTCAGAGCATATACAATGATAACTAAAATTTAATATGTTTCATTAGTACATGCCCAGTAGAGTTCAAAATAAACCCACATACTACTCTAAGGCAAGACACTTTCTCTGCTACACTCCATCCAGAGAATTATAAAAGGTTAAGGAAATTAAATCTGATAGGAAAATATAGAAGACTTTGCTTAAAATTTGGGCTTGGAAAGGCCTAATAATAGTGGCAGCCACTAGCAGCATGCTGGAGCTCAGTCTAAGGACAACCTTTCTTGCTTTTCTTCCTGCTATCACCACAGAACTCTACAGAGTGGGTGTTGGGGAGATGGAGGGGAAGACAGGGCCATACTGCAGCCCTGGGGCTCACAGGCAGCCTTGCCAAATGCAGATATGGGAGCCACAGCCCAGCAAAGGGGCAACGCAGAACAAGCTAGCACAATGGAGACCCACAGCAGAACTATAACAAAATGGAGAGTGGGAAAATCAAGGTGAAGATGCAGAACAGAGGGGTGATGAAGAGGTGTTTTGGCTCTCTAGTGAGGGATGTGTGACATGGGTTCAGATATATTACAGGAAAATAATCAAAGATGTTTGGTGATGCAGTAAGGGTCCTGGGATGCTATTCAGCAATCAGAACATTAGTCTATTGGGAGCTACAGGTGGTAACCCAAGCCTGTAATCTCAGCACTCTGGAGGCTGAGGCAAAAAGACCACTGTAAGCTCCAGGTGACATTTCTAGAGAGACACACCATTGGAATCATGAGCATGTTGGTCTGAAGAGATGTGATTGAAAAACAAAGCAAGATCCAGGTAGGTGGTTCTACAGCACAAGACATGCAGGTGCTTGGTGGTGGAGGCGAGAGGCTGTGGGGTTCATGTTCTAAGTCGGCGAGCAAGTCCTTTTTGAAAGCACATTTAAAATTGATTATATTATCAGTATGCATTAATAATACACAAATGATCCCATTATGACATATCCATACACATACATAATAAATCTTCATCACATTCATCCACTCGCCTTACACCCCTACCATTCCAGTGACCCCTTTTCTCTTTCCACTCAGCCCCCACTTTTATTTTCACGTCTTTAAGTACATTTCAAAGCATCCTAATGCAGCACAAGTTTGACAAAGCTGTAGGGCCTCACTACCTATTTACTGCCTATCCGCATACACAGGATCTGCAGAATTGAGACAAAGGAACAAAGACTGTGCATGGTTTTTTGGTGGTTTTATTTTTTTTTTCTTTTTCCATCAGCAGCAAACCAGACAGAATGTTCCAAAACTCACTCCTGTCACATCCTGAAGCATATGCCTGGACTTTCTCCTGAGCTTCTGTCAGCAGGATCAAGATTTCTCCCACATAATTGTGTTGGTCCCTGGAGGCTGCTGGACTGAAATGGCAATTGCCAAGCTCACCCTCCTTCTTGAGATGAGACACGTACATTCTAATGATCAAGACCAACTGAGCAGCATCTTAAAAACAGTCACATTTCCTCCATAACAAAAAGCCCCTTCCATTGGCAGTTCTTCTTGCCACGTTAACTAGGCTTGACCTCCAGCAAGACACTGCATAGCATTGTAATGCGCAGCCTCATTCAACAGCACTTCACTTGTCCATCTTCTGAACTCCAGGGCTTACACAGTCTGTACTGTTCTATGACTCTGGGAACTGAGAGACAAAAACCACAGTCTCCCTCTCAGGCTGACCCAGGCTGACAGAGTGAAGCTATAATACAATGGAGGTGTGAATAACATGAAAGCTGCTAGAATGCAGATGAGGTGTCTAACCCTGATGGAGGCAAAGGGAAGCTCACTGGAGAATGATAGATAAGAATATGCTTGTTGTGTACCTATCTGAAATAGTTAAAACTGTAGGAAATACTAGCCCAACAAGAAAGTCTTGTTAAAACAGAAAACTGTCTAAGTTAGCCGCTTTGGACAGAAAGTATCTTATATATACTTCTTCTAACTTTAGGATACTATGTCATTGCTATAGGGCTTGAGCTAAATCAACATATAATAATTAAAAAGTTAGCATATATGAGCTAAGGGTAGGGTCTTCTTAATCATAGCTTGGCATGAACTAACATATTTTTCTTTTTATTGGTAGTGTGTACAAGGATGTTCTATGAAAACATATTCATTTAATACTTCAAGCTGAAGGCTTTATGGCCATAGGGAAAGAAACTAGAATTCTTAAGCCAGACTGAAGGGCCTAATTCCTGAGCTGGCAGGATGTGGACATACCCAGAAGACAGGGTGTTCTGGTTTTGAAGCAGGAAAGAGGAGGGCATGCTAATGCATGATCCCCTGGAGTCTGGGCCAGAGCTCCCATTTCACATGGTGAGAGGAGTTTCAATAACATGACATGGACATTGGTGTGGGGCTTTTAAAAGTTACTTGATCCAGAGTGGAGTCAGAGGTGATCGAGATCACACCCAAGGGTCTGATCTCAGACTCTTGCCAGCAGACAGGCCCTAGGCTTCAGCTGTGCCGGTCCCGCCCCCAGGGCAAACTGCTTCATCAGACAAGGACTGAGGCCTTTGATACACAGACCCCTGTCCAGAGCAGAGTCAGAGATCAAACAGACCCCTTGCTCAGTGCAAACAGGAGACACACAAGCCCTCTAGCCACATCTGACTAGGAGCTGACTAATTGTGAACCACTGAAGCCATGGGCAGATGCCAGTGCAAGAATACATGTAACAATATAAAGAACAACAAGGCAACACCAGAAGAAACTGGGGTTCTACAACTACAAGACCTGAACAGAGCAATGAAGAGGAAACAGAAGGAAACAAAACCAAAAACACCTTTATGAAGATTATTGAAGCCCTGAAGGAGGATATAAAAAATTTCCTTAAAGAAATAGAAGAAAATACAAACAAAAATTTGGAAGAGATGAACAAATTGTTGAAAGAAAACAAGGAAAACTAAGAAAAGGAAAACCAAAGATGAAAGAAACATTCCAGGATCTGAAAATTGAAGTAGAAACAATGAAAAAGGCACAAAATGAGGCAAAGGTGGAAATAGAAAATCTGAAGAAAAGAGCTGGAACTACAGATATAAGCATAACCATCAGAATCCAAGAGATGGAAGAGAGAGTATCTGGAGTGGAAGACTCAGTAGTAGAAATAGATACATCAGTCAAAGAAAACATGAAAACCAAAAAAGCCATAACACAAAATGTTCAGGAAATTTGGGACACCATGAAGAGACCTAACCTGAGAACAATAGGAATAGAAGGAGAAGAATACCAGCTCAAAGGCACAGATAATGTATTCAATAAAATCATAGAAGAAAACTTCCCATACTTAAAGAAGGAAATGCCTATAAAGATACAAGAAGCTTACAGAACACCAAATAGATTTGACCCACTTGCCACATAATAATCAAGCCAAAAAACATACAGAACAAAGAAAAAAATTTAAGAGCTGCAAAAGAAAAGGGCCAACTTAGTTATAAAGGCAGACCCATCAGAATAACACCTGACTATTCAATGGAAACAATGAAAGCAAGAAGGTTCTGGTCAGAAGTTATACAGACACTATAAGAGCATGGCTGCCAACTTAGACTACTATACCCAGCAAAACTACCAATCACCATAGATGGAGTAAACAAGATATTTCATGACAAAGTCAGACTGAAACAATACCTATCCACAAATCCGGCCCTTCAGAAAGTATTAGAGGGAAAACTCCAACCTAAGGATCCCAGATACACCCATGAAACCATAAACAATCAATAATTCCACAGAAGAAAAGCCCAAAGCAAGAAAATACATACAAGCTACCAACAAAAATAATAGGAAATATCAATCAGTGATCACTAATATTCCTTAAAATCAATGGACTCAATTCACCTATAAAAAGACATACACTAACATGATGGATACAAAAACAGAAGCAATCCTTCTGCTGCTGACAAGAAACACACCTCAACCTTAAAGACAGTCAAAGGCTCAAAGTAAAGGGTTGGGAAAAGATTTCCCAATAAAATGGAATATAGATATTTCTCAGCACCACATGGAACTTTCTCTAAAATTGATCACATAATTTATCATAAAACAAATATCAATAGATACCAAAAAATGGAAATAATCCCTTGTATCATATCAGACCACCAGGGCATAAAGTTAGAGTTTAATAACATCAAAAGTCACAGAAAGCCTACTAACTCATGGAAACTAAACCTCACTCAACTGAACCACCTCTGGGTCAAGGAAGAAATTAAGGAAGAAATCAAAATCTTTCTAGAATTTAATGAAAATGAATCCACAACGTAACCAAACTTGTGAGACACAATAAAAGCAGTCTTAAGAGGAAAATTCATAGCACTAGATGCCTATATGAAAAACCTAGAGAAATCTCACATTAGAAAATTAACATTACAGTTGGAAACCTTAAGAAAATTAGAAACAAACTCACCTAGAAAGAGTAGATGGCAAGAAATAATGAAACTTAGAGATAAAAATCAATAAAATTGAAACAAAAAGAAGAATATGAAGAATCAATGAATCAAAGAGATGGTTCTTTGAGAAAGTCAACAAGATAAACCCTTATTCAAACTAACCAAAAAGCAGAGAGAGAAAGTATCCAAATCAACAAAATCAGAAATGAAAAGGGGGACGTAACAACAGACCCCCAGGAAATCCAGAGAATTATCAGATAATACTTGAAAATCTATACTCCACAAAAATGGAAAACCTATAAGAAATGCACAGCTTTTTGGATAGGTAACCTTTACCAAAATTAAATCAGATCAGATTAATTACCTAAACAGACCTATAACCCTAAAGGAAATTGACACTATCATTAAAAGACTCCCAAGTAAAAAAAGCCCAAGTACAGATGGTTTCAGTGCAGAATTCTACCAGACATTCAAAGAAGAATTTTATCAATACTTCTCAAACTGTTTCACACAGTAGAAACTGAAGGAATATTGCCAAATTCCTTTTATGAGGCCACAATTACCCTAATACCCTAGCCACTCAAAGACACAACAAAGAAGGAGAATTATAGACCAATTTCCCTCATGAATATTGATGCGAAAATTCTCAACAAAATTCTGGCAAAGAGTATACAACAACATATAAAAAATATCATCCACTATGATCAAGTAGGCTTCATCCCAGAAATGCAGGGATTGTTCAACATACAAAAAACTGTAAATGTCATCTATCATATAAGCAAACTGAAGGAAAAATAAAACCACATGATCATATCCTTAGACACGGAAAAAGCCTTTGACAAAATCCAACACTCCTTTATAATAAACATCCTGAAGAAATCAGGAATACAGTGAAAACATCTAAATATAATAAAGGCAATTTACAGGAAGCTGATAGCCAATATCAAATCTAATGGAGAAAAACTCAAAGCAATCCCACTAAAATCAGGAACTAGACAAGGATGTCCTCTCTCCCCTTATCTACTCAACATAGTTCTTAAATTTTAGCTAAAGCAATATGAGAATGAAAGGAGATTAAGGGGATACAAATTGGAAAAGAAGAAGTGAAACTATCTCTAATTGCAGATGATACGATTGTATACATACGTGATCCACAAAATCCTACCAGGGAACTTCTATAGCTGATAAACACCTTCAGCAATGTAGCAGGATACAAGATTAACTCAAAAAAATCAGTAGCTCTCCTATACACTAAAGATAAAAGGGCTGAAAAAGAAATGAGGGAAACATCAACCTTTATGCATTAGCATTAAATACCTAGCATTAAATACCTTGGTGTAACTATAACCAAGGAAGTAACAGATCTATTTGACAAAAATCCTTAAATCACTGAAGAAAGAAATTGAAGAAGATATCAGAAAATGAAAAGCTCTCCCATGTTCCTGGATAGGTAGGATCAACATAGTAAAAATAGCAATTCTACCAAAAGCAATCTACAGATTCAATGCACTTCCCATCAAAATCCCAACACAATTTTTTACAGACCTTGAAAGAACAATATTCAACTTCGTTTGGAATAACAGGAAAGCCAGAATTGCCAAAACAATTTTGCTCAACAAAAGAACCTCAGGAGGCAGCACCATCCATGACTTCAAGTTATACTAGAGAGCTACAGTAATAAAAACAGCCTGGTATTGGCACAAAAACAGACTTGTGGATCAATGGAATAGAACTGAGGATCCAGACATTAACCCAAAAACCTATGAACACCTGATCTTCGACAAAGAGGCCCAAAATAGTCAATGGAAAAAAGATAATATCTTTAACAAATGGTGTTGGCATAAATGGATGGTAGTGTGTAGAAAAAATGCAAATAGATCTAAGCCTGTTACCCTGCACAAAACTCAAATCCAAGTGGATCAAAGACCTCAACATAAACCCAGCCACACTGAACCTGATAGAAAAGAAAGTGAAAAAATACCCTCCAACAAATTGGCACAGGCGACCACTTCCTAAATATAACACCAATGGCACAGACACTGAGACCAACAATCAATAAGTGGGATCTCCTGAAACTGAGAAGCTTCTATAAAGCTAGAACAGAGTCAATAAGACAAAACGACAGCCTACAGAATTGGAAAAGAGTTTCACCAACCCTACAAGTGACAGAGGACTGATCTCTAAAATATATAGAGAACTCAAGAAACTAGAGCCCAAAACCTTGAATATCCCAATCAAAAAAAATTGGGTTCAGAACTAAAAAGAGAATTCTCAGCAGAAGAATTACAAATGGCTGAAAGGCACTTGAAAAAGTACTCATCATCTTTAGCCGTCAGAGTAATGCAAATCAAAACAACTTTGAGATACCACCTTACACCTGTCAGATTGGCTAAAATAAAAGAGACAGATGACAGGCTATGCTGGAGAGGTTGCAGAGCAAGGGGAACACTCCTCCATTGTTAGTGGAAGTGTAAGCTTGTTTACCCACTCTGGAATGCAGTATGGCGGTTTCCCAAAAAACTGGAAATCAATCTCCCCAAGGATCCTGCAATATCACTACTGGGCATATACCCTAAAGATGTACATTTGCATTCTAAAGGCATTTGATCAACTATGTTCATAGCAGCATTATTTGTAATAGCAAAAACCTGGAAACAACCTAGATGTCCCTCAACTGAAGAATGGATTAACAAACTGTGGTACATCTACACAATGGAGTACTACTCAGCAGTAAGAAAAACTTATATCCTAAAATTTGCAGGCAAATGGATAGATTTGTAGAATATCCTCCTGGGTGAGGTATCACAAACCCAGAAAGAGAAGTAGGGGATGTACTCACTCATTAGTGGACTCTAAACAAAAAGCAAAGCATGTCCAAGCTGAAAACCACAACCACTGAACATCTTGGGATCTGAAACACCTTGGACTGGCACTTTGAAGCCCATTCTCTGCAGAGGAATGCCTGGCCCAGTTTTGATGTTGGGGTGAGGAAAGTGCATCTGCCTGGAGTGGATGCTGAACTAAGCCACCTTGGGACCTTGGGACCTTCTGCCCTTGCTGGGGAGGAGATAAAGTGATGGGGAGAAGAGTGAGTGACTGGGAGGCGCAGGAGCAGGGAGTCTGAACAAGAATTCTTAAAATTGGAGACAAAAACTCCTCTGTCTTTAATACTACTTAAACGCAACCTCATTCCAGCACTTAAAGTCTCCACATTCTGGAAGGTTCAGGGAGTGTCTAAATTATCAGCATGTATTACATGTCATCCTGATACACTGGGTGGGTAGCACCCATATCAAACCAAAGAAAAATGACCTTTTCCAAAACTGAACCACATCTTCAGAGCCATGGCAGTAAATATCAACAATGGCTCAATGATGTTTGCCATATCCAGTTATTTCCATAGAATAAATTCTACCTTGCCAGATTTTAAAGTACTGTAGGGTGAGGTTGCTGAGCAAGAGATGTGTACCATCAGCTTTCATGAGAAAGCCAGACTTCCCTCCCACATTCCACTCCCACCACCTTTCCTGCCTCTGCTTTGATGGAAGCATCTGCTCACCCAGTGAAGTTACTATGGTTGGCAAATTTAGCTTTACTAACTGCTTGGAATCCATGCAGCAAACAGAGAGACTCGGTACAAAGCAGCACAAGAGATAGAAAAGAGAAATCCCACTATACATTCTAGTCTACCTTTATCTATAAGAAACATATTCTAAGGACCTCATCAGATGCTTAAGACAGAAAGTAGTATATCTATCTATCTATCTATCTATCTATCTATCTATCTATCTATGGCACATATACTTATATCTATATCTACATACACAAACATATCAAAGCATAACATCAGATCAATCACAAATACAACAATTATAACAATATACTATAATAAAGTTATCAGCATCAATACTCTAGTGTGCCAAGACCATTAGTAAGCAAAATGGAATTATTTGAATATAAGCACTATACTAGAATGACATTTGATTTGGTAGCCTGTATATCTACTGCATGGGTAATAGGTGGGTAGTGTACACAACATGGAAACACTGAATGAAGGGATGATTCACTCTCCTTGTGAAGAAATAAGCAGCCAGTACCATGCTCCCTTACAATTATCATCAGATCCTTTATCTATTTCATGATGATATAGTCATTGAAACATGTGTATCTCTTTGGCTATGTACTCTTTGTTAAAGATGAAATTTTGGAGTTAATCAAATAAAAGTTCAGCACATTGGGACTGTGGAAGGCATCCTCTGTGTTTGTTATCATATCATTCTTCATTATAGATTTAGGTAAAAGCAAAATAATTAGTTACAGAAATGTATCCTTCCCAATTAGATTACACAGACACACAGACACACACAGAGACATACACAAGACACACACACACACACACACACACACAGACATACACGTGAAAAAAAATAACATTCAAATCCACAAAATACTAGCTCACAGTTCTTTTAATGGGTGAAGACTATTTGCTTGGTTTAGTTGAAAATCTATATGAAATTGTACATGCTATTAGAGCTGCATGGTGGAAAAATGTGGGCTTTACAAGCTTGAATTTGTATTCCATTTCTTTACTCATGAAGTATCTTAGATGTCTTTCTCCCTCTGATCCCCCATCTGAGATAGAATCTCATGAAATCCAAGATGTCTTAGAGGTCACCTTAGCTGGGACCAGCCTCAAATTCAGACCTTCCTTTCTCTATCTTCTGAGAACTGGGGTTGTAGGCATATACCACCATGTCTGGCTTTAATTGATTCTCTTTGTTCTCAGTTCCCCATCTGCAAAAAGAAGCAATGATGCCTTGCTGTAGTAGTTAATCTGATGACCAATAGGAATGTAAAGAAAGCAGATGGGATAATCCTTCCACACAGCCAAAGGACAGCATTGATTGCTGAAATATTCTTAGCTAGTGATTACTACTACCATAGTTATTGTGGCTGTCAGAGATCAAGTTTAAAATCTATGAAAATGTCCTGAACGTACCTTCAACTTATCTAGGCTCACAGTGAGACTGTAGGTTACATGTGTTGTGTCTTCTAATTAGTATTTGTGTGCGTGGCCACTGGGCATGCTCTCGATGTTTATGTAGAAAAAGACCATGTCTAGATGATTTGACTTCATGCTAACAATGACCAATTCGCCATGTTCAGAGCCTCAATAAGCACATTATGAAAGGCATCCCATTTCTTTTGTTTATATTGTTGTCTTTGAGACAGTTTCACATAGTCCAGGCTGGCTTCTAACTCACTATGCAGCTGAATATGACCTTGAACTCCTGACTGTCTTGACTGACTGCTCCTAAGCTGTGGGTTCACAAGTGTGCCACACACCTGGCTTCTATTTCACTAGTGTCCTAGGAAGTCACCGTGACTAGTTCTGTTTTATAGACAAGAGACAAAAACCTTAATGAGAAAGGATTGATGGTCAACGTTGTAGATATGACACTGCAGAGTTAACAGAATATTTGTCAGAGCACCATGCTGGTCTCCTCAACGCTGTAGGGCACAGTGTCTTCCTGGAGAAATCCTAGCACAAGTGGAAGAGATCTGTGGAGCCTGCTAGCTCTTGCTCCTCCCCTGAATGGCTGAGTCATGGGTGAAACACTGAGTTTTCAGCTCAGTCGGGGACACTCGCTTATCTACTACTCAGTGAAGAAAGTAATACTGGCTAATTTATGAATTGTTTTAGACTTTTAAGTAATGTGCTTGGAACAGCAGCAGGTATTATTTTATTTTCCATTTCTCATGAGCTCAATCATTGCCAGGATCTTACTCTGAAATCTGAGCTGAAAATGAATAATATACGTACATAAAAGCACCCTGTCACATCTTAGACATAATGTCACTCTGTACTTTTAATAAATACTCATTGTACCCCTACCATATACTATGGACTTTTGGAGGCTTGTAGACTCTACAGTGAGGAGACAATACCAAATCCCTGCCTTGATGGCCATGAGCAGAGGGTGTCCTTAAACAGGGAAGGAAGGGGGCTGTAACACAGCCGTGGCAGGGAGCTACCTACAAACGATACCGCAATGCTCCTCTCTAGAAGGCCAAAGTGACACATTCTTAAGTGATAGTTCTGCCTGAAAAACAGGAAATGGTGATTCTCAACAATTCCAATATGCAAGCTTGCACACACACACACACACTCGAGAGCATGCACACACACACACACACACACACACACACACACACACCAGTGAATTTACAGCTGCTTCTTATGTGAATCTTGCAGGCTTCCTTTCCTTAACTGCACGGACCCACTGACCTCACAGCTACATGTGGACCATGCATGAGCCAAGGGAACAGAAAATGAAATGTAAATGTCCACAGTTTCACAGTTAAAATAAGCCACATAGCTTATGTCAGAAACTTAGCACTGGATCTGGCAGTAGTTCCAGAATGTCTAGGATCTCAGAGATGTCTGCTTCCTACACTGCTGAAGGGGTTAATATGGCAGCATATGGAAAGGGCTTAGTGTAACACCTAGCAAGGCAGCTGATAAACACCATCAAGTCAGTAAATGAATTCATTCATGTAGAGGTCTGAACTACCTGCAAGGACCACTCACTTGTCAGCCACCTCTCCAGTGATGCTGGCATGAACAGTCAGCAAATATCTGGGTGCTCAAAAACTTCTTTTTCTGCTTCGTTCTATTTCTGCTATAGGCCAGTTTATTACCAGATGCCCAGGAGATGCCACTCTCAGTGACCACAGTGTGCTTAGTGTATTTCTGATCATCCTATCCTATCATAATTTTATAGAGGCAAGCATTTATAAATGCTGAAAAAAAATCTGTTCATTGAAAAAAGAGACAGAATCTTCCCCTCTGGGCCTAAGGAGTTGGCTAGGTGAGAATTGGCTCTTGCTTGTTCCTCTGTCTCTCTGGTCTTTCAGCTTTTCTATAATATGTGGCTCCAGGTTTTTATTAAAAGACCAATTAGGATTCAAGCAATAAGAGATGGGGCATTAGGTTCAGGTGTGAAACTTGGGGGTTTAGTTATAATCTTCTAAAAAAATCTGTTTCATTAATCAGACTCAGAATGGTGGCTTCTTTTCTACAATACAAAAAGGTATACAAGGGAATAAATTATATACCTAGGAACTGTTGCCACAAGGCATCGCATTTATCTGTGACATGACAGGAGGGAGGTCAGTGCCTTGTCATTTGCCTGAAGGACTACTCTTTATTTTTGCTTAATTTAACACTGCTTTTGGAGCAGAAGCTGTTGATGAAAAGGTCTAACAGAGAAATCTCTTTGCCTGCCCATGAAGATCTGTGCTTTGGCCAATAGCCTGAGCTTTGTGTCTCCACATCTTCCAGGGAAGTGGGGAAAACCTTTAATACTTAATTCGGAAAGATGACAAGATTTCATGAGATGCAGGCTGGCAGGGCGCTCACTGCAGTGGAGCGTAGCCTGGAGTCCCTGTCCTTCTTATCTCGGCTTCCCCAGTGCTGGGCTGGCAGCCACATACCACCACACCCAGATAGTTTATTACTTTTAATAGAAGCAAATTAGAGATATAGGTCAAACTTTCTCTATTAGGAGGGAAGTATAAATGATACATAAATCTATTGGCTGTGTATGGGCCCTCTCAGGGTCTAGAGAGAAAAGGTCCTTTCTCCTATTTTCTTCTTAGTTCTTGGCTTTTTGTCTGAAAAATTTCTATGTGACAAACGCCTATCTGAATTACAATAACTGTATATACTTTTCAAAGTGTGTAATGATATTGAAATCAACATTAATAATATGGCAATTACCTTAAAATATAAAAACCAACCTAGTCCGGCCCACAGATGTGTTATATACATCTTTTTACAAAATAAACTGTGAAAACACAATTTCTGAGATTTTTTTAACTCAGTGATTCTAAAGGCAAGTTTTGCTCACAGCACTGATCCACATGTTGCTCTGCTGTGACCAAAGCTGAGGTTGGTGGGATGAGCAGGGCCTCAGGAGAACTTTTAAACCCAGTGGTGCAACACTTTCTGTCCAGTTCAAAGTGATGGGCTTCACCATGATTTGACACTTCCAATAAGTTCAACTATTTTTTCTTTAGTATTTTCCATCAATGAGGCTTTGATATTTGCACTGCTGTCTTTAGCCAGATCTGTTATGCCAGCCCAGGAGTGGGAAGAAGATGCACTGCTCACATCACTGCTCTGGTTCCCAGCATGCAGCACTGCCTGTGTACCGACTTGCCTCCTTGTACCTCATACACAATGGCCCACAGAACTGGTACAGATGAGTTGAATATGCAAAACGTGGCTGAATCAGAGGAGTGTGACTTCCCTGAATCCTATAGATACCGCATATTTTCCTTAATGCTTCTGCCAAAGCAAGATTCCTGCTGGTAAACCAGGAGCTGAGCAGGCACCCAGGAGCCCCAATGAGGCTGCTCCAGAGACTCATTGAAAAACCATTTTATGTGAGTCATGACTGTATGTCACTGGCTTTGCTACCTGAGTGTCCCATCCACTCTTGGGACCCCACATCTAACCCAGCCTCTTTCTTATGGTGTCTATACACAATGTAATACAGATCCGTGCATTTGGGTGAAGGTTCAATCTTTATAGGAACTGCTGAGAAATTTCACAATTACATCCTAAAAAGATTGAATAAATAAATACAGACAACCGAATATTGAACCAACAAAGCAAGTGATGGATGAAAACTTTAAAAATTTTAAACTGCTAAATGCCAATAGGACAGAAACTGGACCTTTGAGGGGGAAGGGAGTTTGAACAAGGGGATACATGGATAAAAAAAAAAATGAGACTTTATTCAAAAATTAAAAAAATTAAAAAAAACCCAAAACAAAAAACAACAAAAAAAGTTCTTTACTTATCTACCTGGGGTACTGACACTCCTTTGTCTAAAAGTCAATCATGTTCATTTGCTCTTTAAGCCATGTCCAAGTATGTCCCCTACTCAAAAAAAAATTGACCTGGCATTGTATAGATTAGCTCACTTACTTATACAAATGCAGAGAGAGAGAGAGAGAGAGAGAGAGAGAGAGAGAGAGAGAGAGAGAGAGAGAGAGAATTATATTCCTTTATAGAAAATTGTGACTCAGGAAGGTTAAGAAAGTTGTAAGATGACCCCCCCAAAAAAATTTAAAAGCACCAAGAAGTTTTGTTTCATAGAATATTAAGGATGAAATTACGTGAAAACTTCTTATAAAATACTTTAAAATACTGGATTAAATGTAGCAAATATCCTTTATACTAACTAGCAAGAGAACAAAAGGAGCTGGAGAGGGCAAAGGTCGTAAAGAAAGGGGTGCATAGTGCAGGAGGATGCAGCCATCCAGGAGAGAAGAGTCCATGATGGGGCTGAGCATCTCTACAGGCACCAAGATGGAGCTGTGAAACCAAGTCATGCTACACTCTGACAAGTCTAGGAAGCCGGCAACTGCCAGCCCTGGATGGCTCCAGAACTATGTCTCAGCCAATGGGGCAGGGGTTAGGGTGCGGTCTTTTAACTATCTGTATGATTCTGGAACTATTAAGGTAAACATAAAAATTACCTTGATTAATGGTTAGTTATTTCAATAAATAAATAATGGGGTATGAAAAATAAAGGGCAAACTTTTAATAAAGGAAATAGAAAAATCATATTAACAAATTATGACTAAATCTTGATTTTTAACAAACTGTGAAGAAACATTTACAAATTAATTACAGATGTTTAAACACTGATTTGTTCCTAGTATGAAATTAATTTATATGTGCTATTATAATTTGATTATGTTATAAACTTTACCATTTGACTTAAATACCAAATATTTATGGATAAAATGACATTAAGTTTGGAGTTTACTTCAAATAATATAAGTGGTTATACAGTGAATTATGAGAACACACAGGATAAACCTGGGTGGTGGGAACACAGAAGCTCATTATGAAGTGAAGTGGGATTATGGAATGTTGTAATTATTTGTCCCTCCTACTGGGTCAATAAAAAGCTGATTGGCAGGACTGGAGAGATGGCTCAGAGGTTAAGAGCACTGATTATTCTTCCAGAGGACCTGAGTTCAATTCCCAGTAACCACATGGTGGCTCACAACCATCTATGATGACATCTGGTGCCCTCTTCTGTATAGTGCATGCATAATAATAAATAAATTTTTAAAAAAGCTGATTGGCCAGAGGCAGACAGGAAGTGCGGGTGGGGCTACCAGACTAAGAAAACTCTGGGAATATCTCATAGCAGAGAGACACCACAGAGATGCCAGGAGACACAGAGAAAAGAAGTTGGAATGCTGCTGAGAAAAGGTACCGAGCTGCATTTCTGAGCAAGATAAGAATCATGGGTTGAGTTAAGATGAAGGAGTTGCCAAGTTATATGCCTGGGTCCTAGGCTGATCAGTATAAAATTAACACAAGCATCTGTGTGATTCTGTGTTTCTGTGGGACAGCAGGTCAGAACTTTAGGGCAAAACCTAATACAACAATGAAGTTTTATCTTTTTTGAGTCTTCCTGAGCCTTCCTAACAAGTGAGCTAAGAGAAATGGTTACATAAGCTTATATAACCACTGGAATGCTGGATAAAACCAAATTACCTGGAGATACACTGAAATAGACCACACTGAGTTAACATACAGTGCCTCTTAAAAGGTAAAACAAAATTAATAAACACATAAAGAATTAATTTATCAATGAAGTCAGTACTTGTATTTATGTACATGAACACATGTACACACTCCAAAAATCAAAATAGAAGCTGTGAGAATTCCTAACATAAGGCTGGAGTGACAGATAGTTGGTAAAGGGTTTAATCTGTAAGCATTCCCACCAAACCCACAAGAAAAGAGCCAGACGTAGTGGTGCATGCTTGTAATCTCAGCAGGGGGTGTAAAGGTGGTAAATTCCTGGGGTTTGTTGGTAGGTCAGTCTAGAATTTGGTGAGCTCCAGGCCAATGAGGCCCTACCTTGAGGGAGAAGGAGCAGGAGGAGGAAGAGGGAGGAGGAGGAGGATGTATGGAAAGGGGAAGAGTGAGGGGGAGAAGAAGATAAGGGGAGGGAAAGACTGAAAGAAAGAAACAACCGCAGAGAAAGTCTGTGGTCCTAGCTTATACCTGAGAACAGTACACTCGGCAGGAAATTTCATGCAGAGGAAATGAGTGTGAACCATCTCGGTTGGTCCTTAAAACATTACCAAGTGGCTTCTCCAACTGACAATAGTTTCAACAATGTAAGCTGGCTCTAAGAGAACATTAAGCAATTGATGTTAGTATAGCCTTATGTTTGAGAATCCTTCTGTCCTTTTCAGTGTGAGGTCAATGTCTCTGAGCAGCCCGCAGTCTGTCCTGTGTGCCTCTCCTCAACGTGGCTAGCCAGACACAGGACTTTTTGTGAGGTGTGTGAGGACAGGGAGAAGGCAGTGAGGCTTCGGGGGGGTCTCAAGGTGGAAAGATCTGTGACGCACTGGATTTGATGACTGAAGGAGAATCATGCATTGAGGGTTCCAGGACACAATCACTTTGGTCACTTCATGCTCATTTTTAAAACCATAGTTGGCCTCAGGACCCTTAACAAAGATCAAAAGCTTTCAATAAGCATCCAATAAACCTTTTTCAGGAGTGTTTGGACCCCCTCTTTCAGAATCAAGCTAGAGGAGAGCCAGCGTGAGAACAGGACTGGCAGGGCTCACGGGGAAGGGTTCTCCTGAGGGAAGTGTCAGACACAGACTCTCATGCAGAGTGAAGTTTCTTCTTTCTCAGGATTGTTTGCCTTGATCCCTTTCCTTGCCCTTTCCATGGCTCCTTCCCAAGGCTGACACCATTCTCCCCCAAGAGTGGGGCAGCCCAGCCTTTGTCTTTCTCTTTCCAGATTCTCCTGAGACCACAGGGGTCTCAGCTTTCACTGAACAGCTGAACAGGAGATAAGGTACAGCCTGGACCTAGTGGTCTGCTCAGGGTCCCCCTTCAGTGGAAAGGCAAAGGCGACATTCTCCACAGTTATCATGGTAACATGGCCTCCAGAGTGGCTAACACATCAGCCATTCCCCCTTTTTCTCATCTCTGGCTATTATCCTCCACTCAAAAGAAGGGGCTTTGATAATAGCTTATCATAAGGAGGTTTGTAAGGACAGTGTCACAATGACTGTGGAATCAAACACTTTCAAAACAACACCAGGGTGAGATGTCACTGAGAGGCTTTCAGCCAGGGCTCTCACTGCCTCTCCAGACAGAGGGCATCTACTCATTTCTACCCTGACAGACACCAGAGTCCTTCACAGGAACCCAGTAGACCCTTTATTTTTAATAACCAGTCACATGCTGGTCTTTTGTCACCCTCCGGGAAAAGGCAGCATGGGAGCGCTCCTGTCAGGGCATGGAGAAGGGAGTGTGGCTTTGAAGATATTAGACTGGCAAACATCAACATTATGGTCAAAAATCAAAGGAGAGGGCTGGGGAGGTGGCTCAGTAAGGCATTTACCATGCAAGCATGAGAACCCATATGACAAAGCCCAGCAGGACCTGTGTCCCTAATCCAGAACTAGGAAGACAGGGAAAGACTGGTCCCTGTAGTTCTCAGGCCAGCCAGTCTAGCCTATTTGGTGAGCTCCAGGTGATCCAGTCTCACGAGGTAAAGAGAAGAATCGTGTAAGATACTCTGGCTGTGCACGTGTACACACATTTCTACACGTGCACAAGCATGTGCTTGTGTACACACACATCAGAGGAGGCACGGGAAGGATCTTGAACTTCCAGGGTTTGCCTCCCACTGGCAAGCAGTTTGGAGTGAAGCTGGAACTGATCACCCTGAATGAACAGCTTTGTGTTTGGCTTCCATCCGCAAGCTGCCTTCCCAGTTTCTCTTTGGTATGGATCAGGCTTGTGCAGCCTGGCAAGGGAAAAGCAAAGCCTGGTGGGGATTTTCATGACTCACAAACGGAATCTCATAGGTGTCCTTGAACCTGAGGATCTAAGTGAAGCACTACCCAGGAAGTGCACCAGGATGAGAGCCTGTGATATGAGGGGAAGTCCAGCATGGAAACACACTTGGAGATTTGTGACATATTCTGTAAATCAAAATATTAATGAGTTTTCATTACTAACATCAAAACTGCAAACAATAAAGACATGCTGAGAGGTGGCTTCTTGCGAGTTCTAGAACACTAAGGGCCTCAGTTTATTTACTTTGCTGTGATAAAATTCCCCAAACACAGCAACTTGAGAGCAAGTGTTTGTTTTGGTCTGTGGTTATGACAGAGAAGTCACAGCAACAGGAGTTTGAGAAGTTGGCTACACACATCTGTATCCGGAAATCAGAAAATGACAAGGTCTGTCCATATCGTACAGCTCAGGACCCCTGCCCAGGGAATGGTGTCAGCCATGGCGGGCCATTTGTCGATTACATTAAGGCAAGCAAGGTGATCCCCCACCCAGGCACACACAGAGGCCCATCTCCTAGGTGATGCCAGATCCTGTCAAGCTGACAATTAATACAAACCATTACAACAAATACAAATTCATCTCTGTCATGGGAGAGCAGACCCCTGCAGTTGCTCATACTGAGAGCATTTTGCTACAACACCACTCAGCTAAACATACTGATCTCGGAAGCCAAGACATAAGTTAGTGACATTTTAACATCAAGGTACTCCCTGGAGCAGAGAAGGGAGGCAGGGACTGATTGAAGCCCCCAACCCTCCCACATGCTTGTAAGAAGCTAATCCAGCCAGTGACATTCACCAGTTACTCTTATAACACTTTCACTAACTAGATTGCTTGATTTTTAATTTAATAGAAACATCACAAAAGAAGTGATCCATAATCTCAGTGAAAGCAACCTCTTCTACAATCTACAACTGTGGTGATGTATTGTATATTTAACAAAATCAGCCTGGAATATCACCATATTACCAGACCAGTATAACGCCCAACTTCATTCTAAGTACTTATCCTTATGTCCATAAGGGCCACAGGAAGGAGTAGGGCAGGGCTTAGAGAGGGTCTTGGATGGAGAAACTAAAGAGATAGGAGGTCCCTGGTCACTTCTCCATCACTTCTGTGATCACTCAAGTTCTTACCCTGATATGTGACTCCTGAGTTTTTAATGATACAAATTAGACAAATGCATCATCTGATGTCCATCTCAGGGCATGAAATCATAAGGTAGCCACTTGCCCTTGACTTTACAGCTGCTGGAGCCACTGCCAGAGCTGGCTTTTCCTCCTTTGTTTCAGGCCCTCTGAGTGAGTCAGAGATTTTCCTGTTGCAGCCTCTCTGCAATACTCTGCAGTTACTGGCCATTCCTGGCCCCAAACAGGTACTATGCTAAAAATGGAAAACAATGTCGTGATACAGGGAGGTAGGTCTCTATTTGGTTCCACAATGGATGGTTTAAAAATGAAACAGTTAAATGAAGAGATAATCGACTTAGGAAAGACTGACATAACATCAATTATAATCATTATCAGTTTGTTAATTCATGTTTTATTCCTAAAAATGTTGTCTGATATCAGTGACAAATACAAAATAAATGACTGATAACATACAACCCTTAAAAAGATATATTAATGACACTAAGAAAATATTCACATATGGCCAGAGGAATTTAGAGCAGAAGCTACTGTACCACTGTATTATGAAACTGAAGAGAAGCAGTCCAGAGAAATCAGAAAACTAACCTCGATTTATTCAGTTAGCATTCAAGAATGACCACTGGATGATAGGCATCCCAAAGGATATTCAGAAGTTAGCTAGGATACAATAGGAATGATAAAATTTGAAAAGATTTAAGGAAACAATAGTTTCATATGATATGCATTCACCTTTTGTGAAACAAATGTTAAATTCATGGGCCACTAAGAACAGAATTCTTCCACCAGACTGGAAAGATTTAGTTACTGCAGTATTGGGATCTGATTCCAAGTTACAGTGGAAAACACAGTGGACAGATGAAGCTAAGGCCTTCAAACAGCAAGGTATGTTTAGGTTATGAGATTTCCCAAGATCAAATTCTTGGCGAGGGCCATTATACTGATTTGCAAAGACAGATTACATTGATAGTCACACCCTGGCTCTATGCCATAATAACAGCTTTGAATACTGGGACAAGGTTGAAGAATCAGGAAACAGGACTGAGCCATTTACTAAAATTATATGAGGCCCCAAAGAAGCCTTCACTGATTCCTTACAAAGATTGACTTCAGCTGTAAGTACAATAATATCTGACCCAGAATTTAGACAAATATTAATTAAATCTTTGGCTTTTGGAAATGGAAATGATAATTCAAAATGCAAAAAGGTGATGAGGCCTTTAAAGACAAGATCATCACCCATAGATGAATGGATTAGAAATATATCTAATACTATACCTCACACTTATGATGATATTTGGATAGGAGAAAGTGATTTCTTAAAAATTTAATGAAAAACAAAAGGTGCTTTCGGGTCTTGGCTCCAAGATGACCAAAAAAAGAAGAAACAACGGCCGTGCCAAAAAGGGCCGTGGCCATTTGCAGCCAATTCGCTGCACGAACTGCGCCCGGTGCGTGCCCGAGGACAAGGCCATAAAGAAGTTCGTCATCTGGAATATTGTAGAGGCCGCTGTTCTCAGGGACATATTTGAAGCAAGTGTCAACGCTTATGTGCTTCCCAAACTCTATGTCAAGCTTCATTACTGTGTGAGCTGTGCTGTTCATAGCTAGGTCGTCAGGAATCGGTCTCGTGAAGTCCGCAAGGACCGAACACCCCCACCACGATTTAGACCTGCTGGTGCTGCACCATGACCTCCACCAAAACCTATGTAAAGCGGTGGCTACATAAAGACAGAAGGAAAAAAACACCTTGGAAAAATAAAATGGGGCTTATACTTTAAAAAAAAAAAAAAGGTTAGATGTTTCAATTGTGGTAAACAAGGTCAGCTGAAAAGGAGTTATAGGCAAGGCATTCCAGGAACAATGTTTTTCCTAGAGATGATCCCAATAGAAGGCCCAGCCTTCTAGAACATGCAGAAGATGTAGCTAAAACCAACATTGTACTAATGAATGTAGATCAACATGGGACAGGCAAGGTAACTGCCATGAGAAAATACCTAGCGGTCTTTTTGCAGGTCCCTATGTTAAATTTGGCTCAATCATTTCCTGTGAGCCTTGGGAAAACTCCTCCACAGAGGAATTAAAAAAAAAAACATACTGCTCTGGATGACAGAACAGCTTTAGAAGATAAAACAAAATTTTCAGAAGAAACATAAAGCAAATATTTTGGCAAAATTATATATATGACCAAATACCAAAGTTAAAAATACAAATAAATAGGGGCTGGAGAGATGGCTCAGCGGTTAAGAGCACCCTCTGCTCTTCCAGAGGACCCGGGTTCGATTCCCAGCACCCACATGGCAGCTAGCAACTGTCTGTAGTTCCAGTTCCAGGCAAACACCAAGGCAAATAAGTAAATAAATAATAATAAAGTTTTAAAAAAATACAAATAAATAATATTGAAATTGAGGGTATGGTAGACACAGGAGCAGATGTAATAATAATTGCACCAAAATTTTAGCATCCAAATTGGTCTCTTCAGAAGGTAAGATTTAAGCTTCTAAGGAGTTGAACTTTATCTCAGGTAAAATAAAGCATAAGTGGGTTAAATATATAAGGCCAGAAGGACAAATAGGAAAATTAAAGCCATATGTGGCTATCATAGCAATAAATTTATAGGGACATTTGTTACAACAATGAAATACCCAGATTAACATTTCTCTAATCTCAGAAACAGACCATAAACTAACATATGTTTCTGAGAAAAGCATTAAAAGGTATTATCACAAAGAGTCCCAAACTATTCAGATTATACATAAACAGGGCCCAACAACTGCTGATCATTCAAAGGTACCAACAGCTCTACATTTGACATGGTTGACTGACAAACCTGTGTGGTGCAACAATGCTTTGACATCAGAGAAACTACAGGCACTGAAACAGGAGCAGATAAATGCTCAACATATTGAAGAACCAACCATATTTGTCTTCAAACTCTCCTATATTTGTCACTAAAAAGAAATGTAAAAAATAGAGAATGACAACAGATCTAAGAGTTATTAATAAAATGATTCAGCCAATGGACTCTTTACACCCTGGAATTCCCTTGCGTTCTCTATCATCTAAAGGATGGTGATAGAGAAGGCAGGTTGTAAGTTAAAAAATTTAAGTAAGGTAGATCAAAGCCCTTATGATTCTGTCTAAAAATCAGATATATTCTATTCTGATAATATTATTAGATTTTCCAAAAACCTCTTAATATATTTACTGACTCTATATATTCATAGTACTTGATTTACATATTAAAATGGCTAACCTTATTCCAGATGATCCAGAATTAACTTTGCTATTTATTCAGTTACAAGAAATAATCATAAATAGAAATAATTCTTTGTATATAACACATATCTGATCCCATATGGGTCTGCCAGGCCCTCTATCTAGTACAGGGTAAGGATAAAATTGATCATATATTGGCAAGAAATGTGCTAGAAGCCTAGAAGTTCATAAGAAACACCATGTCAATAGTAAGGGTTTGAAAAAAGATTTTTCTATCACTTGGCAACAAGCCAAGCCAAGAAAATTATAAGGAAATATCCTACTTGTGTTTTGTATAATCAAACTCTACTCCCTGCAGAAAGTAACCCAAAGGGTACTCAAAGAAATAAAGTTTGGCAAATGGGTGTGCTTCATTTTCCAGGGTTTGGAAAATTAAAATATGTACACCATATCACAGATACACATTCACAGTTTCAATGGGAAACAACTTTGAGTTCTGAAAAGATTGACTCTGTAATTACACATTTGTTAGAAATTATGGCCATCCTGGGGATACATGTACAAATTAAGATTTACAATGCTCCAGAATATGCCTCTAGTAAAATGAAAGGTTTTTCATATTATAATATAAAGCATATACCAGTAGTATATACTTTCTATAAGCAGTTATAGGAATATCTAGTCACACTTTAAAAGATATGCTTAATAAACAGAAGGTGCAATAAAGACACCCCCAGAGATAGATTATATAATATTTTACTTTATATAACTTTAAATTTTCTAAATGCTAATGATAAATGAATGACTGCTGTGAAGAGACATTGGATAACAGTAAAAAAAAAAAAAAAAAAAAAAAAACCTACTGAGCTAAATCTAGACAAGGTAGGACAGGTCTTCAAAATGTCTGCTTCACATATACTCTAGGCCTGTCAGCCAAACATAGAAAGATAGATGCCCAAATCTTATAGAAGAGCCTTAGGTGACTGTCCAGGCAGCCAGCTGTTTCTGTCATTTCTATAATTTTGGAAGTTGTCTGCTCTATACTTCCTCTTTACTCAGGTAATATTGCATCCTTCTCAGGTCTGTGGTGGAGCTGAACACTAGATAGTTATATGGTTTTTGTTATAAAATTCAGAAAAGAAGCTCATAAAACATTTGTATAGTGTTAAGAGACAAACTAGGTCAGAAAGTGAATTAGGTACAAGACATGAGACTTACAAGATAGGATAGATAATGGTAATATGGGATGTCTTTCTGTACACTGTGAATATGCTTTATTGCCAATGGTTAATAAAGAAACTGTTTTGGCCTATGGCAAGGCAGCTTAAAAACAGGCGGGAAATCCAAGCAGAAATTAAAAAAGAGAAGTAGTGTGGAGTCTGGGAGACATGATCCAGCTGCCCAAGAAGCAAGATGTAAAAGTACAGGTAAGCTACAAGCCACATGGAAATACAATAGATTAATAAAAATGGGTTGAGTTAAGTTGTAAGAGCCAGTTGGTAAGGAGCCTGAGCCACAGGCCCAAGAGTTCATAATTAATATAAACCTTTGTGTGATTATTTGGGACTAAGCGGCTGTGGGACTTCAGGTTCAGACCACGGGGCTAGGATGGATGGATCAGAAAACTTGGTTTACATAATGAAATATTTTCTCTGAATTTTCCAAATGCAAATGGACCGGATATTGTAAATGTACTTCTTATCTGATAATTGTTCTCATTGTATATTGTGTATTGTTTCTGGGTCAGAGTTGAAGCCTTCTCTTTTTTATTTAGATAAAGGGGAAAATGTAATGTGATATTTTGATTGCATTCTGATCACCCTTAGACTGACAATAAAATTTGTTTAGAATCAGAGAGTAGAGCTAACTATTAGCTGACCAAAATTAATCATAGAGATTTTGGAGAACTAAGGATAGAGAGACACAGGAAATAGTAGGGTGGGGCTCAGAGAGGGTCTCAGCCCTTTTGAATGAAGGAACAAAAAAGATAGTAGATCATTGGTTACTCCTCCACTGCTTCTGCCGCTTCGCTGATCATTCAGGTTCCTCCCTGATATCTGACTCCTGAGTTTTTATTGATAAAGAATAATTAGATAAATATAATTAACAAGTTCAAGAATAGCCAAACTTAGACAGTGAAGGTGTAAACTGCAATTGAACAAGGGGGCCATGTTCCAGCCCCAGCAAACAACAGAAGTTGGCAGCTTCAGCCACATGGTTCTGGCTTGAAAATTAAGAACAGAAGAAACTGGTTAAGGAAACTGCCTCTTCACTGAGGGAATGCCACTGAGGGAAAGTGTGTCCCTCAATGGAGGTCTAGAGAGGCCATTGTGTGAGGACGTAAAGTGGAAGCCTGAGAACCCAAAGATGTTAGAGATGCCAGAGTTTTGGGATACATGCTAAGAAGAGCTGCTAATTGGGAGTGTAACCAGCCCAAGAGATTAGTCAACAAGGCTGAACAAAGATCTCAGAACTGGAGATCTGAAGAGCTTTTTGTGCAGAGATTGGAGTGAACCTACATGGTTGCCAGCCTTGCTTATGTCCAGCATTTCCTTACTTCCCCCCTTCCCTGCATTTTTGTGCATCTTGTGCCATTACATGTTGGAAGCATATGATTTGCTTTATAATTTTTTACAGGAGGATTACAGTTAAGAAATTGTCATGTGTCAGATTTAAAAAAGAAAGCAACTTCTTCCAATGTTTCCCAAAGGCATGAACACACACGCGCGCGCGCACACACACACACACACACACACACACACACACACACACATTGTATACTTGCTTTCATCAACTGAGAATTTTCACTGGCTATTCTAGGAAATGCTAAGACCTTCAACAACTAGACAAGAAGCATGTTTATGAGTCACTGAACAGAAGTATCACTCTCTTAATCACTCTCTTATAATTCTAGACTTGGGAACTTAGAAGGAGGAAGTCCAAGGTCAATCTGGCATATATGAAACCCTGTCTCAACCACAAAAAGGCATGGCCAGCAAGATGGTTCAAAAGGCACTTGCTACAACCAACCCTGATCCACATGGTGAAAGGAAAGAACTAACTCCCCAGGCTATCCTCTGGCCTCCACACACATGCATGGCATGTACACACACCAGGAAGGCTGGGTAAATATAGGAAAATATTATAGTAAAACATCTCGAGACTCCAGCCAGCTCCACATCCTCAGTGTTTTATTTTCTTATTTTTTGTGTGTGATTAGTGTTTGAGATTGACATGTCCCAGGCTCCCAAAAATGACCTACATCTTTCTTAAATGAACTGGAACCTAGTTCAAGTCCAGTGACTAATTTTCATTCTTGTCCTGAAGTTACATCAAGAGTTGCAGGCTGGAGTCCTTGTAAGGCTTGCATGCATCCTTTTAATGCTGATGCATTATCTCAGGGCACAGCACCAGCTGACCTGCACGCATCCTGTTAATGCTAATGTACGATCTCCAGGGCACAGCACCATCAAGACAGAAATCTTAATAGAAATGGCAGGAGATGGCACTGTGTGTGGGGGGGTTAGGGAACCCAGACATTTCCTCAGAGAAAGCTAGAAGTGGACAGCATATTAGAAATTTGTGAATGGCTAGACCAAAATCAGAGATTTTCCTATTGCTTCCCTCACGGGGGTGGGGCTAACTCCACCAGTGTCAACTCCGGCACATTAGCCACAAAAGCTATTTATTCTATGGAGAGGAACACAAAATAAGTCAAGTGAATTCATCTTTTGTGGTTGTTACTGTACTTAGTTATTTTTAAGATTTATTTTATTATTTTACTTGTGTGTATGCAAATGTATTTGCAGGTACCTGAGGAGGCCAGAAGAGGTCATCAGATCCCCTGGATGTGGAAGTACAGTCAGTTGTAAACTGCCTCACGTGGGTGCTGAGAACCAAACTCTGGTCCTCTAAAAGATTACCAAGCTATGCAATTTCTGGAGCCTCAAGCCACTTTAATACGTGTTGGAAATCATGAGTTGGTATTCTGAACATTCCTGGAGCCCTAAGACACAGTACAGCAATACCACACAATCACACTATCATTATTCCCGAGTCCCTTTAGCTTCTCTGGATAAGATGTCTCTGTATTTCAATATCCAGTTCTATTACTTTAAGATGGGCATATATCAGTTCACACAGAAGCTTTGCATAAAGCAAGTCTGTGAGAAACAGATTTAAGTATGATGTATTATATGTTAGGGGACACGCAGCAGCCCAGTGGAGTGGGTCAATAATACATTAATTCTATTTTCTTTTGGTTACCCCCAAACGTCTGTGTACTACAATTAATCTTACAAAAGCATCAAAACTCAGGTAACTGACATGGACATCGCAAAGATGTTTCCAGAGACTAACCTCTGGGTAAGCTTCTGAGCGGAATATATGCACAAGTGAAGGATTTTTAAAATCCATCAGAATCTGCTCCATGTCCTTGCTATTGAAAGAAGCATCTCTAGGTCCTTAGCATTCTCTCACTCTTCATCCCAGAACTCTGGCCTACTGTGAAGCTAGATGCAGAGGAAAAACTTCACTCACACAATTCTGGTTGTCTTAGGATTTTGTTCAGTCCTAACCTTCTTCTCTCCTGAAATTCTCAAATATTCCATGCTATTTTCATACACTCATTAAAATTTTTATATTTTATGTGAGAGTTTCATGTGGCTATCAAGTTATTTTCTTTTTACTTTTCTGCTATGTGTGCTCCATGGGGATTGGATCAGGCCTGTAATCATTATTCCTTAGTTCTAACAACCCTGTGACAGTCACGTAATAAAAGCTATCTCCCAGTGGCACTTCAGGATGTGGGAATACAAAGTCCCAAAATGAAAAATAATAAATTATTACACAGTGTGTTTCTAAAAATATTATTCCAGATTTCATTTTTAAATCTCCAAACTCTTACATGGAGACTGGCAGTACCGTTAGCTTCCTGACTTGCTGAAGGTCTATGGAAACCAGAGCCAAACCTGCTCTCCAGGCCTTCTTCATGACTATAGTGGAGCTCCCTACCTACATCGGCATCCAGCCCCAAGTGATAGCTACCAACCCTAAGCCTGACTAGCTACAGGTTCTAGATCTACCTGAAGATTCTCACAACTCTCTCTTAAAAATAACCAGTCAGTGTTCTCTTCACTCATGTCAACACTTAAACGGTTTTGAAACATCTGCATTTCTAATCCCTCAGAGAAATTTGTAGTTGAAATATTGAAATTCAGTGTGTGTGTGTGTGTGTGTGTGTGTGTGTGTGTGTGTGTGTGTGCACATATGTTTTGAGACAGGGTATCACTATGTTGTCTAGATTGGTCTGGAATTTACAATCCTCCTGTCTCTGCCTCCTGAGTGCTGGGATTACTGTCATGTTCCACCATTCCTGGCATTGGTTTTCATGACTGATGTGGAGTACAGGAAGCATGGCTCTCTTTCCTTTAAGTCTTTGCCTTAAATTTTCTGACATGGTTAATGTGATGTACATCTGAGTTTGTGCCCAGGGCAAGCCCTGGGAGCAATAAAGGAGGGGCAAGCAGTGAGGCTGACGAACACCGCAGGAGGCAAGGTGTGGCTGTGCTCACTGGCAAGTCCAGTACTCAGGAGGCAGAGGCAGGAAGCTCAGGAGGCTTTCATCAACCCAGCCTTCTTAGTGAGCACAAGAGCATCACAGCTTCCTCAGGGAGCTGAGAAGGGAGAGCAGGCCCTGAAATTGACTCAGGGTAGAGATGCCAAAAGAAATAAATCACTGCCAGAGACGCTCTGAGAGGTAAATGGGCTTTGGAAACACTGGTGTTGGTTACCTTTCTAACGGGTTCTATTCATTACTGTCAGGTGTGATAAGGGCTCAGTCCATCAGCTGGAGATCTCCGCCAGCTGTGGACACCATTTTAGACTCCTGAAGACACCCCTGACATTACTGAACAGAGAAAAATAAGCCCAAATTTAAAGATACAAGACATCTCAATTAGAACTGCACCCACTGAATTCCCACATCCCTGAATTCCTTCATTGGCATAAGAAGTACTGAAATGGCTTGAACATGTGGGAGGTGGAGCATGTGTGAGGTGGAACATGTGGGAGCATGTAGGAGCATATGTGAGGTGAGCATGTGTGAGGTGGAGCATTGTGAGGTGAGCATGTGGGAGGTGGAGCATTGTGAG
>PVIH01003502.1:0-159571 GCA_004025045.1 Sigmodon hispidus
ACACACACACAGACACACACACACACACACACACACACACACACACACACACACGTGCACAATGGAAATAGGAATGAGACCAATTGGCAAGAAGTGCTTCAGTGAAGGAAGGAGGGGATAGAGGAAAGTAAAGGGAGTGAAATGCCTATAATTTATTACATACATGCATTATACTGTCAGAGAAATTTTTAAAATTTAAAGAGGCCTGTAAAAGAATTCTCTGGACAGTAAGTTCACCATTGAATGACCTTCCCAGTACCTTCCAAGTCTTTGGTCAGGAAGCACTTTTTCATATTTAATCCATGTCTAGAGAATTAAGAAAGAAAAAGACAAAATGAGAAACATATGTTGTCCTTTTGATTGCAGAACCCCAGTTCTTGCCATTCTTGGTTATTTTTAACACTAGCTTCATGCTGGTGGGATACAGCAGGATTAGAGATGCTGAGAATGGTCACAAGTCCATCAGCACAGGACCACGGAAAACAGGCCATTTCTGCTGCTGACTTCTCAATTCCAGGTCATCCCAGCAACCATCTGGTGAATGTCAGTCATCCCGAAGCAAAAGGGCAACACTCCAAGCTTCTAGGGAAAAGTCACAGGTCTCAGTGGACCAGGGATTGAGTCCCAACTTGGCTACTGTCACACCATGAAGCTTCGGAAGAGTAATAGAGATCGCTGAGTCTCAATTTTCTCCTCCAGTAACCTTGAGCCAGCAGTCCCAGAAGGCAAGGGCAGTCACTCTGTTAAAGCTCCCTACACAGGCAGATACTGCATTGACAGCTCCGCCTTCCGATGCTGTGACCTGGTCAAGGTCATTGCATTCATTACTTTTTGTTGCTGTGATAAAATACCACACCAAAAGCAACATATGGAAGACAGAGTTTTGGCTTACAGTTCCAGAGGAAGAGTCCATAATGTCAGGGGAGGCATGACAGCCAGCTGCTGGAGCGGGAAGCTGAGAGAGCAGATCTTGAACAGCAAACACGAAGCAGGGAGTGGAGGAGATGAAGAACTGGAAATGGGTGAGATTAGGGTCTGCCTTCAGTGACCTGCTTCCTCCAACAAGGCACCACCTCCTAACGGTCCCATAAACTCCCCAAACTGCACTATTAACAGGACCAAGTATTCAAATACGAGAGCCTATGAAGGACATTTCTGATTCATATCTTCAGAGTCATGATCCTGTGCAAAGTGCGGGGAATGAACCTGCCCCACTTAACCCTAGAAAAGATTAAGAGGGAGAACAAATTATTTATTGAACGCGTTGTTTCTGGCTACATCCCTGTATAAGGCATACATCAGGGTATGTGCATAACAGTATGTATGTCAACCCCAAACTCAGCCACAGGTTCGGAATCTCCTTTGCTGGGGAACTGTGCAGCTCATTCGGTAGCTACATGCGAGGGGATGTAGCTATTCACATGTAAATTAGTTCAATTTCAATAAAATTAAAAATTCAATCCCTCATTTATCTTAACCATATATCCCATGCTCGGGAGCATCAGGCACCTTCGATGTACAGCAAGATGAGCTAGGACACTGCCACAGTCACCAGAGGTCATTGGACAGCATTGTTTTGATGGTTTCTGGGATCACACAGGCCACACCTACACAGACAGACCTGTGGCTACTAGCAGTGTTCTCATATTACTGCCTGTGGCATGTTTCCTAAGTGGAGAAACCAAAATTCCATAACTGGCATTTCGTTCTGGTTATCAAATGGGAGTGGGGGGTGCTCATGGGAACGCAGCCCCCTAGGGTGCTGAGGTTCAAGATGCTTCTGCTCTACCGTGGACTGACAAAGAACAGTTGACCCATTAGAGCAGTTTGGCAACATGATGGTATAAGCAAGAATCCAGTGGACTGATGTGGTCCAAGTGGAATGGCAGCAAACCCACAGGGCACTCAGTATGTGGCATGCTGCACCCTGGCCACGTATGTCAGTGAGGCATGGGAGATGCTGGGAACAGCAAAGCTTGCTTCTGCAGGCACCACTATTTTAAGAAATTCTGGTTTCAGAATGACTTGGTAATAGCCACAGGGTGGAAAGGGCATTCCATTCTCTTTTCCCTTCATGTTCCAGGAGCCACCCCAGTTCCTTCCCTCTACTGGGGTTCAGAAATCTATGCCAACTTTAGAATATGTAGAAGACATAGGTGCCACTGGCGGGACTCACCACTACCCTCAGCTGTCCAATCCAGAACTTGTGCTGCCACATGGGAGCTAGATAACCTTAGCAAGTTAGTTCCCAGTTAGTGATGAAAACAGTGCTCGTCACACAAGGCGATTCCAAATATAAAGTAGGATTTAATACACTCAACTAGGACCTGAGTGTAGAGCCTAGTACCATATAATAACACTCAGTAAATACTGTTAATAACATCAGTGTGGCATTTGACTGATTACCGTTTTCTGGTTACAATCAATACAGCAACATTACTTGTTAGCTGTTGTCTCCATCTCTGAAGGCATAACTCCCAGTCTGCATCTGAACATGGTCACTTTTTGGAGGTGACCTCCATCCCTGCACTCTCCAGTAGGCTGACCACTCCCCAATAGACCCCAGTACTGCAGAATGTCCAGGAGCATGGGGTCTCGTCACAACAATACAAGCCTAATTAAGACAGACATATGTTTTTGGAAAGAATACCGCTAAAACGTTATGTGTCCATATCATGTCAAAGGGATCATGATGTTAATATATCTTATTACTGGTGATGCTAATGGAGAGAAAAGAGAGGGAGAAAGAGGAGAGGAAAGAGAGATTTTTAAGGAATTGGTCCACACAAATTTGGAAGCTGGCAAGCTCACAGTGTACATGGTAGGTCAGTAGACTGGAGGCCAGTGACAAGGTGGTGTTTCATTTGGTGTCTAAAAACAGAGTGCAGATGAAGTTCCTCTCCCTCAGAGGAGTCGGTCCCTTTTCCTCTTAAGAAATCACCACCTGCTTGGATGAGGCCCTTTTGCTTTAGAGAAGGTCATCTGCTTCTTTCAAGTGCACTACTTCAGTGCTAACTTCTAAAATTTCTTCCCAGATGGGCTGGAGTGTAGCTTTTTTGGTAGAGTGTTTGCCTAGCAGGCACAAAGCCCAAGATTAACCCCCAGTGCCTCGTTTTGTTTTTTTAAAGCAGGTGGCACAACCGTGTATCCTCATGTTCAGGAGGTTGTGGAAAAATTAAGTTAAAGGGCCAGTCCCATTTATACAGTGAGTTAAGGGCTAGCCTGGTCTGCAAATAAACCTTATCTTTAAAAGGAAATCCCAGTGTGGCATGGTGGTAAATGCCTTTACTTCTTTACTCTAGAGAAATATGCAGGAGGAGCTCTGCAAGTTCAAGGCCAGCCTGGTCTATAGTTCAAGATCTAGGCTAGCCAGGGCTACATAATGAGACCTTGTCAAAACCAAACAAACAAAATCTTCATGGCAGCATCCAGACTACAGTTGGTCTGGATGGCCTCATCAAGGTAATACATGAAGTTAGCCATTACCTCAGGCTATAGTGTGTGAGCCCCACTTACATATAGGAACTGAAATCCAAAATTCTTACAGCAGCTGGTGAGGTAATGCAAATGAGGGGCACTCACCATTCACACTTGGGGAGCCTGGACTAACTGGTGAGTCCTGTCTCAAGGCATCAGGATGCTTCATTCCCCTGGGAGTATGCTGTATCGGGACTGTCAGACACAACCACTCTTTTTAAAGAAATGCTGAAATTTGAACTTTTAGGTGACATGTAAAGGTGTCCTCAGACAGGCCATTTGCAACCAGGATTTACATGATCTCACTGAATATGACAGTGTCCTTGGTTCATTATTAAAGCTTCTGTGTTAAAGACTGACTGGCTGGGCAGGAGGAAGCTTATTAGAAACTGAACATCTCTGTGTACTTAGAGCAATGCTGCATCACTGTAGCCCGAGTGGGAATCACCCAGACACTGGGAAAATGCAGACACTGAGCCCCACTTACCACAGATGTCTTAATGCATTTGTGCTCAGCCCCTTACATATGATAATTTAACATCTGTATAGAGCCTACACATCCTCCTGTATAGTTTCCTCATCTCTAGGTCACTCCTAACACCTGATACAACTAAATAAATGGCCTATACATAGCTATTCTGCTATATTGTTGTAGATGCTGCTGACCAACAGCCCAACACAAAAATCAGGAACTTAACTGGACAGTTATGAGAGAGGTTTTTAAATGATTCTTTATACTCAGCTGTGACATTTTGGGGAGTGACTGTTGTAGATGACAGACTTGTTCTAATATCAGAAGGCTGGACACACCTAGAGGAACAGTAATGGTTTTAATCTCCAGTCACACTTTACACATAGAATAGGTATAACTTTTTTCCATTTTCTGTATGAGGTAAGTTAAATCAACAAATGGAGAACCCTAATATGTGGTGAGCTGACCGTAGCATACTACAATAAATGATGCATGTAGATGTGAGCATGTTCATACATAGTTATAAAACTCTAGAGTAGACCAAAGCCATCACCACAGATGCCAAGGGACTGACAGGTGCTACATTTGAAGTATGTTAGAAAAAAGAGACCTTGAAGTTCACGAGTCACTTCTACTGACAACCAAACTAAGGTCTAAGGATGGTCTGTCCACATGATTTCATCCATCATTGAGAATGCTTCACTGTGCTGTCCAAAGACCTGATTCAGCCAGGACCTGATCACAGAAATGTTCTATAGTCGGTTGGATAAGCATCTCTTAGCTTAGCTCAAAACACATATTCTTTTAAGTCACAGAACCTGTGAGTGTAACCTTATTTGAAAAAAACAGAAATAAATTAAAGATGTCAGGAGATCACCTTGCATATGGGCAGAAAACAGGCCAAGAAAAAAACAGCCATTTCTCTATTCACGGACTGACTCACTCACAAGCCCGGAGCTTCCCAGAGTCACCAGAAGGAAGAAGAAACCAGAAGAGACTTCCTAGAGCCTCTGGGGACAGCATGACCATGCCAACGTCTTGCTTTTGTGCTTCTGGTCCCAGAAGTGTGAGAATGAATTGCCATTGTTGAAAGTCACTTAATCTGTGGCCTCTTTTAACAGCAGTTCTGGGAATCTGGTCCACACCCAATTCATGGCTGGAAGTGAGGAGGAGACAGGAGTGCTTTGGAGGCAGCAGGTACTGTGGGACACCATCCGTCTTGCCAATGGTACTGTTAACCTCATGTCTGTATTCCCAGACCAAGGTGATCCTTAGAATTCCTCCAAGCCATTTATCCAACTTTCCACACAACCTGCTGGAAAGTGTTTGTGAATAAGACTGCTATTTCCTAGCAGCTTCTATACCACCACATCCTCCAGGATGCTAAGGCTAGGATTCTTCAACCCCCACACTCTATGTGGATTCCATGTCCTCCCCTCCAAAATACCATGCTCTCCCTCCAACATAAAGAGTGACAAATCTCAGGGGATGTAGACCTGTCTTGTTGGCCCAACCAACCTAAATGGAAGTTAAGGGATGGTGGCCAGGGTGGGTGTGATGGCTAGTTTAATTGTCAACACAATGGAGAATCCCTTGACAAAAGAGTCTGCAGTGAAGAACTGTCAAGATCAGGCCTGGCCTGTGAGCATCACCTTGGGGACTGTCTTGATTATGTTAATTGATGTGCGAAGACCCAGAGGGGAAGTGGGCAGCACCAGTCCCTGGTTTGGGATCCTAGAATGGATAAAAGAGGAGGTAAGCGGAGTAAGCACATGGCTATTCAGTTTTCTCTACTCTGACTGTGGATGCAGTGAGTTTGGCTTCCCTACTGTGTATCTTGGAGCAGGGAGCTGAAATAAATCCTCTCTGCTTTAAGTTGCTTTTGTCAGAGTGTTTCCCACAATAGCAGAAAGAAAACTAGACCGGTCACCCACCCCGGCTCCCCGTAGGGAATGGGGCTTGCTAACTGGTGCCTTTCCTGCAAGGCCCAGCTGCATGTTTGGGTCCAACAAAGTTCCTTCTCTAAGACTAAAAAACTAGCAAGCAAGAGCTGTTCCCTAGATGTAAGCAGCAGCCAGGGCTCCCTGAGCCTAGGCAGTATATCCTGTGCAGCATAAATCTGGGTATCTCCAGCTGAGCCCTTGGAAATATTCTGCCTTGCTCACAGACTCCTCTTCTTCTGTTCCAAGAGGCCCAACTGAGCAGATTGCCCACAATGGCTCCTTTCCAGGATGGGATGCCCAGCAAGTCCACAACATACATTCCTTCTCACCCACACAGCTTACCTCATGCTTTCAGAATTTCCTAACCAGAGGAAAAAGATGACCTCAAGCCCATCTCAGGAAATGTGTTCTGTGCCACGAAAAGGCAAGTCTGAGAGAACAAGGCACATAGCCACATTGCTCCTCAAAAGGCAGGAGAAACTTCAGGTACCAAATTCATTGTCTTCACCCTGCTCTGAGAGGTGGGGAAAGGTTTGAAAAGAATTTTCCACCTCCAAAGTTGCTAGTTTGGGTACTTTTTTCCTTTCATTTTCAAGTATCCTCTGAATTTTTCCTTTGGGCGACACATACTTCCCGTTCCAAGTATCTATCAACACCTGTTCTACTGACCACTGGGTGCCTTGCTTATGCCATGAGGGCCCATTGCCCACCAGACAGGAGGCTGACAGCTTGCTAAGCGTTGTCTGGAAGCTGCAGCCTGAGGTGTGGATATAGGCCCTGGGTCACAGTCAAGCCAGAATGAACTGGAGACAATGACCCCCTCTCTCTGTGGCAGCCTCATGGCTAGCCTCTCCTGAGCAGGTCAGGAAGGAGTCCTGAAGGATCACTCACGTTGCTTCATTTCCAAATCATCATCCCTGGAGCTTACCTCGCTCGGCAGCAGCTTGCATTTGGAGCACACTGAGGCATAAAGTTAGGGACGGCCTGGCTCTCCTGGCAGCACTCTTCACAGAAAGGGCCGGTCACTGCTTTCTCCTCAGGCCTCCTCAGCTCCCATTGGACTGTCTCAGGTAATAAGCTTCGAGGTGACATGTGCTGGGCCTGATGGCACCATCCCTGAGCTCCAGTCAGGCCTGTGACAAGGGTCTGAAAGATAACCTACATGCCATCTGTCTAAATATTTAAACATTACGAATCAAGCAATGAATGGTCCAAAATGTCATTCCAGGCCCCTACTCGGACCTGAATGCTTTCTTGAGACACTGGATGCAGTTTTGATTCCAGTGTTCTAAAGCATCAAAGAACTCTGTCCCAGAATGAGGCTGCAAAAAGATGGCTTGCCCAAGCCTCGACCCAGCCCCTTCTTTGACACTTAGCAACCATCCCCACCCCCTGTCTCCCACCACCTTCCACCCCCACCACTATACTGGCTGTGTCCAGCTGCAGACAAGCCAGCTCCAAGTCTGAGTTGCACAGTACATCACACACTTGGCTGTTCTGTGCCTTCTCATGCTAGTCTCAAGTCACCTCTCCGGGACATGCCCAAGTCCCTCTCACTAAGGGCTAGGGCAGCACTGGTGTGGCCTAGGACATTTTCTCACTGTCTATTCTGCACAGGCTGCCATTGCAAAAATATCATGGATGTGGTGCATTAGCAGATGCCTGGAGCTCCTGGAGGCATTCGTGGGTGTAGTTGTCATGCAGATCTTGTCTGCAGTCCCACTTTACAGATGAGGAAACTGAGCCAAGGTCCAAAGAGACAAAGGACTTCCATAATCTATATGTGGCACATGCTGGTTTCTGCCTATTTCTCACCCACCCTAAAAACAGAATCAGTGCTCACAGAAGGAAATAGAGACTTCTCTCCATGGACTTTCTTAGCCCTAGAGCAACTGTTCTGAAGTCCTGTGGGGAGACCTCTCAGACAACTCTCTGCTCCTGTGGCATCCACAGCCCTCCCACTTGCCAAGGAATAAAGAAGTTTCATTTTGTATTTTTAGAATCAGGAAACATTTCACTCCAGAACAGGGCTGCGGTGGCAATGGAGGAAGAAGCAGATTGGGCAGTCAAGAGTGACTTTCACTGGGTTGGTGGCAGTGTGCATCTTCAACTCCAAATCTCAGGAGGCAGAGGCAGGCAGATCTCTGAGTCTGAGGGCAGCCTGGTCTATAGACCAACAGACTGAGCTCAAGAAACCCAGGGCTACACAGAGAAACCTTGTCCAAAAACAAAACAAAACAAAGTGGCTTTCTTTGAGGCAGAAATATGAAGACAAAAGAAAAGAAAAATAGATAGTAGATTAACCTGAGGTTACATGGGTAGGCTTCATGTCATGAGATTGAAATTAACCTGGTTAGTCTCTCTCCCTTCTTCCCTCCCCGTCTCTCCTGAATTCTCAGATAACAACTTATTTTCTCATTGGTGGCACAAGATGGTGGCATGGGCGAGTCCATTTTGATTGTCAGTCTGGTCTGTTGGAGCCTGGTACAAGAATTTAATTCAAAACACTGGGTTTCTGGTGTTTTGCTTTGGCTTAGCACATTTGATGTGAGATGTATCATCCCTCTATATGTATCCAGAACATAGTCAGGCCCTCCTCACGCCAGTCTCCATGCAGAGTGGTATCAGAAAGAAGCACAGTCCTTTCCTATGGCCTTGAAGATATGTGTTGTCTATAGTCTCTGGGAAAGGACCTGGGTGTGGTGACGCATACCTGTAATCTCCACACTCAGGAGATGGGGGCAGGAAGATCAGGAGTCAGGATCATCCCCAGCTATATAGTAAGTCTAAGGCAAGGCTGGACTATGTGAGACACACTCTCTCTCAAAATACAAACAACAAGAATCTCTCAAAAAAGTAGATTGAAAGGTGGTTGTGGTGGTGTTTTTAATCCCAGCACCCAGGAGGCAGAGATGGGTAGAGCTCTATGAATTTGGGGCTAGCCTGTTTCCTAGTTCCAAGCCAGCTAGAGCTACAAAATAAAAAGATAGGTATAAAAAAAGAGGAAGAAATAGAGAGACCATGGCAGCTAGCATGGTCAGCCCAGCACTGGGAGAATCACAATTCAATGCCAGCCTGGGTTACATAGGGAGACTTTGTTAAAAACAGAAAACAAGAACAGCCCACTCCAAACCTAACAAAAACATCACAGAGGATGGAGAAATGGCTCAGCTGTTAGGAGCCTGTACTGCTCTTACAGAGAACCTGAATCAGGTTCCCAGTACCCATATACAGCAGCTGGAAGACCTGATGGCTCCGGCTTTGTATGCATCTGCATTCATGCACATATCTACACACATATACATAGTTAAAGATGAAAATAAAAATTTTTTTAAAACTATAATCTTTCATCTCTCTTTCCACAGCCCACAATGTAGGCTGAGGACCTAGCCTTTCTTCTCTGGTCCTCAGATCCTCTGGCCTGAGTTCCTTTTGTACCCCACTACCCTCCCAGCTCCATACATCCCCTTCAAGAAGATTGGTCCATAGGATGGCTCTGAGATAGGGCTTCTGAAATCAGCTTCACCAGCCAGCCTCCACCTTCCTTTGGTCCCCTCCCTAGACCCAATATCCCAATAGTAGACTGAGTGAGCCTCAGTGCAATCTTAACACATTGACTAGGGGTGTTGGAGGTGGGTACTGGGTGAATCTTGGTGCAAGTGTCCTTATCTAGTATGCTAGAAGCAAGCCAGACAGTGGAGATAGGGGATAAGAACCAGCAGACAATTGACTTGGAAAATAGAGTGTAAAGGCTCCAGAGGTTGGGGACTGGGGTTAGTGAGATTCTGAGCAGCAGGAGGTAAATGAAGCTCAGCCATTCATGAAATGTTTGACCTTGGGTGAGCACAACTCTGGCATCTGGTAGTATACACAAAAACTAGGTAGGCAAAGGCCTTCTGGAAGATGTGAGCAGATCCAGGGAAGGGAGATGTTGTGATCTGTGAACCCACAAGGCACAGGAATTGAGTGACACACAAGGGTCCTATTCACCTGATTACACCTGAGAATATGTAGATCAGATCCTGGTGGAGGAAACTCTCCCAGAGGTCTTCCAGAGGTCTGGCTAGGAAAGACAAAAGAATGAGAGGAGAGAGACAAGATGGCTGACCAAGGGCGATGAGTCAGAAACAAGGGACACTGAAGGAACTGATGGAGAAATACGGCCCAGGACTACATGTTAAACAACAGCCCTGTCCCCATCTTCTTGCATTCTGTAAATTTTTTTGAGATATTTTTGTTCTTGTGTTTAGAAAGCAGATACTGGAGTATTTAGGGATAAGGAAGCAAGAGGTCCCCAACACTCTCTAGTGTTTCAGAAATTTACAGTATAATACTTTGAGGCTGGGCATGGTGGTGCATTTCTTTAGCCACAGCACTCAAGATGCTGAGGCAGAAGGATAACAAGTTTAAAGACAACCTGGGCTACAGTAGCAAGATTTTGTCTTAAAAATAATTTGCTAAGGCCAATGAGGTAGCTCAGGAGTAAAGTACTACTACCAAGACCAACCTGAGGGAGGTAGGAAAGAATAAATTCCTCTGAGCTCCTGGCATGTCTACACATGCACACAACTAAATAAATGTAATAAATAAAAAACAACTGAACAAAGAATAAACAACTGATCCACAAGTGATGTGTGGTTATTTATCAGTTTGATCAAGGAAAATTATTGGTCTATTCACTGTCGCTGAACTACGAAGTGGGCCAGGCAGTACACTAGGTATAGCGAAGAGGGGACAGCCATTCCTGACCAACATCTGGCCGGTGTATACCACAGCTGTCCTAGCCCACTTGGTTCCCTGTCCCCTGCACCCCATGGCTCCAGCCAGATGTTCACCATTTTGTTTTTTTCAGTTTGTACCCTGGCCTTTATCACCTTTGAACATCCCAGCCGACACAAGCTAAGCTTTTCTGAAATGCTGTACACCCCCATAGTGAATGTCACTTTGCCCTCCCCCAGAGGGCTAGAGCTAACAGATGCAATTAGCATTTAAATTATGTATCTGTGAGTACATAAATTATATATCCATACTTACACAAATCTAGGAGACATCCTTCACATTACAGACAGCCCGCAGCCACACAAATCCCCATGACCTCTATGGACATCCATTCTCCTTTTTTTCTTTTTTTTTTTTTTTGTGTGTGGTGTGCCTCTGTGTGTGTGTGTGTGTGTGTGTGTGTGTGTGCGCGCGCCTTGAACTCACTCTGTAAACCAGGCTGACCTCAGACTCAGAGATCTGCCTGCCTCTGCCTCCCGAGTGCTAGGATTAAAGGCCTGCACCTCCAGTGCCATTCTCGACAGCATTTTTCATCTGACTTTTCTGGCGTTCACTCCTTCAGGGTAAGGGCTCTCAGCCTAAGATACACATTAAAATCACCAAGATAAGCTGTACTCCAACCCCCTAAACCAAAATTACTTAGGGTGAGCCCTAGTCATCTCTGTTTTTAGTTCTAAGGGATACCAACAAGCAGTCAGTGTTAGGGACCAATATGGAAAGCTGTGGCAGTTTGAGTGACTGTATTGTCACCCATAAGCTCATAAGGAGTGACACTATTAGGAGGTGTGGCTTTGTTAGAGGATGTATGCTTCAGGTCTCATTTGCTCAAACTGCTCCCAGTGATACAGACTGTAAGGATTCCTGGCATTCCACGTAGCTGAGCCAACTCTGGCCCAGGTGGGATGCACCTTGCATGGAGGCACGCCCCTGGGTGTGGCTACGTAAACCCTGCGGCACTGCGTATGGGAAGCCCCTCCCTGGACCCATGAGGAATACCCGTGCACGCCCCTTCCCTTAAAAGTGACTGCGAGCATGTGCTCCGGTCCTTTTCTTCTCTGTCCCCTGACTTCTTTCTCGTTCCTCTGTTTCTTTACCCGCCTGGGACTCTTCTCTTAAATAAACTCTAGTGTGTGGCCTTGTTAGTGTGTACTTGCTCTCACACGTGGAACTAACACAGATCACTTCCTGTTGCCTGCAAGATGTAGGAATCTCAGCTACCTCTTCAGCTCCATGTCAGCTTGCACACTACTACTATGTCCCACCAGGATAATAATGGTCTGAAGTATAAACGAATCACCCCAATTAAACATTTTTCTTAATAGAGTTGCTATAGTCATGGTAGCTCTTCACAGCAATAGAAACTCTGACTTAGACAGGATCTGTGAAAAATTTGGAGTTCTTTGTTTTGTTTTTGTTTTTTATGAAAGCATAAGAAATGACGTTGGTCAAAGGGAAAACACTCTGGAAGTTAAAGGAAAAAACTTTAAAAAAAAAAACACATATACACACACAATTTATGCTTCCAGGTTTTTGTTCCCACACACCACCACCACCATAACCACAACCATCATCATCATCACCACCATCACCGCCACCACCACTACCTCTGCCATCTGCATCTGCCTAGGGTTTGCTATTTCACCTTGCTTCTTAGTCCAAGGAAATAGCAGGAGTCTGAAGATACAGAGCTAAGTAGACTGGTCTTTTCGCTCTTGAACCAAGCATGTGCAACCCTTGTCGACAAAGGCAGCCTTGCTTCTCCTTGAGCACACTCTCCTGGGCCCAGGGATGCTGCAAAAGTCATGGGATCTGTGCCTTCTGTCACTTCAGTCAGCTCTAGATTTTCCCAGCACTGCTAAGCACCTCCCCAGGAGCATCTCCAGAGGCAATCCTGCACAGTGACCCACTCAGTCTCCAGAGTGACGGCTGTTCCTGAACCCCAGCTCCCCTCCCTCAAGATGGCTCAGCATGTAAAGACATTTGTCATTCTAACCTTCTGACCTGAGTTTGATCTCAACTCCACAAAGTTGTTCTGTGACCTCCACGTACGTGCCATGGCTCACATGCCCTGCACCCAACATCATCATCCACACACATTTTTAAGCTCTCTAAATAAAGAAGAAATTAAGATTAATATAAAATAAAAATATTTTTTAGAATGTCTGCTTATGGGTAGGGAGAAAAGAACTTGAGACTTGATAGATCCACTGCCATTCATCTTAACTAAAAGCCAATCCTTCCTTTTAGCCTGGTAACACGCTGATCTGGCACCCCTGAGGGTGACAGATGAGGTGAAACCACCCCCCTTTGACCCCAAGAATGGGGAGTTATTTCCCTGCTTCTGGTGGGGCAGTTACCTCTGCAAAACCTCTTGGTTCTTTTCAAGTCACAAACATCTCCAGCAGTGTAATGTCCTGGCCCTATTCATATGCCAAGCCAATGTCATTTCTCTTTGAATAAGCTCAGATTTAGAAAAAGAAAACAATTATCCAGGTGGCCTTTACAGAATGAATGGGATAATAGGCAGTCCCGGCATTGTAGGAGCCAGGACATACTGGTGGGGGCTGGGCCTGCAAGAAACATCCCAGGAAATCCAAGCTTGGCCTGGTCACTCTGTGCTCCTCACTATTGATACAGCCCATGCATGTCCAGCATCAAGTGTGGGTATGTGCCTCTGGAGACACAGATGTAACAATACCCATGGGAGCAAAAAGGCCAGGCAGGAAGATGGACTTCTGTTGACTGAGCTCACTCACAGCACAGCATCTACCTGTGGTCTCCCTGGTAAAGGGGATGTGATGCAGAGGACTGGGATACTGCAAAGGATGGGGATGCTGAAGACAATGTCCTTGACCTTGAGTCCACAGGGACACCTGGACATTGCAGGCTGCTAGTTTGCTATAACACCCTCCTGGGTGGCACTCACTGTTCATGATCAGGAGGCAAAGAGCCGAGTCTATTGCTGATTCTGTATTTGATTTGATCAAAGTGGGACCTTGAGCAAGAGACTCTTGGTTTTCTTAAACTTTGTTTTCTTCATGCCTAAAATTCAAGTATTCAATGAAAAGTGTGCTCTGATGGTTGAATGAGATGAAGCTTTTTGATACAGAGTTGAGATCCTGTGGGTACCTGACAAGTAGGAACCCACAGAGATATTGGCAGAGAGGACAGGGTAGAGAAAACCACACTTCTCAGAGTGCCCTGTGTTGAGGAAGGGAAGAGCAGGGGAGGAGAGGATAGGCTGGTTAAACTCTGTGGGTTAGGAAAAGGAGGGACCAGTCATCAGGTGCCTACCAAAAAGAGTATCTATTGACTGGACTTGGCTTCAACTAGGCAATGTGCAAGTTTGTAACCTGAACTGACTGTTCAGGAAGACTGAGCCAAGGTTGAGGCTTCAAGGCCAAGGCTACGAGGCCAAGGCTGTGTCCAGCAGCCCTCCTTTCTCTAGTCTCCCGTAAAAGCATGTCAGCACAGCCTTTTGGGAACATTAGTTTCCTAAGTGGCTTCTTCAAAATATCCCAGTTCATCCCCACAATGGGATAGTCATCTGGGAGAAATTAAAGATGGATGCCTATTTTTCTCCTCCCACAAAGATAAATTCCAAATAGATCAGAGCTTAAAACTGCAATTGTAAAACCACTGGGAGGGGGAGGGGGAATGAGATACTGAGAGTTCTTATCTACATCCATGGATCCAAACAATAGTGGATTAAAAGTGTTCAGAAAGAAATTGTGTCTCCAGTGAACATTTGGCCATTATACACTAAACAATACACCTTAACAACTATTTGCATAGCATTTACATTGTATTCAACATTATAAATAGTCCAGAGGTGATATATGCATAGGTTATATGCTAATATTGTGCTTTTTTTTTTTTTAAACAAAAGGTTTGAGGATGTGAGGATTTTGCTATCTAAAGAAGCTCCTGAAAACAATACCCCATGGATGCCAATAGATAATTACAGATAGGTAAATATGAATTTTTTTTATTAAGCACATATATGCTTGCATAATACAATCCTGGAAGATGCACATTTTGGTGGTTGCCCATAAGAAAAAGGAGAAAATGGAGAGGGAGACCACTTATATTTGTCTTTGATTACATTAATATACAAATGTAAAAAGGGGGATGGTGGGAGTTTTTTAACATTTATTTATTTAGCATGTATGTCTACGTGCACATCCACACACCACAGTGCACATGTGGAGGTCAGCAGATGGAACTCTGGTGGTCAGGCTCTTCATCCCCATATATTAATTCTTCATAGCATTACACTTGGATAAATGTCCACGGCTAAATTTAGTTCCTTGAGTCAGAACCACGAGGATCCCAGAAGTGTAATATTCAAGCAAGGAGCCCCATTGCATCTACTGGAACACAGCTACTCCAGAGCAGAACCATTTTGAGCCCTGTATAGGCTCTGGAAACTTGACCAGAGAGAAGGGAGGTGGGTTAAGAGACAGAGCCATCCCAAGCAGGATGTCATCAACTTCTAGAAAATAGAAATTGGGTGCCTTTCTTGGGAAGGAGGTAAGGACTCCAGGAATCCAGGGGCTCCTCGGTTGTTTCAAATTAGGCCTGAGCAAAGGGGAATATGGAGGGCCTCTTTCCCCCAAAAGGCTCAAAACTTAGGAGACTGAGACTCTGAGGTCCCCACTAGGAAAAAAACAGACACATCAACCCATGTTCAGCCTCCTCCAGACCCAGCTTCCTCAGAAGAAAGTAGACACTCCCTTGTGTGCACTCCAGTGACTCCTCCCCAAGACATCAGATCGAGTAGACACAGCCACGTGTGCTCTGTGAGATCACCGCTTCCACTTCTGACTCTCCCTTTATGTCTTACTGACATGTCCCTTTTGGAAATTTTCAACTTTTTTTTTTTTCCTCTAAGTTAAGGGGAAAGGAATTTTTCCAGAGCTCAAAGATATTGGCTGAGAAGTACTGGTGGGGGGAGGGAGACTTGGATAAAAAGAACTAAGGAGCTGCTGTGGAATGGGGGATGTGGGGGGAGCATAACATGAGACTCCAAGAACTAGGTGCAGATCCCCCTGGGCTCCTCATGAGCTGGCCCCTCCTCCTGGATCTGGCGTGGGCCAGTTGCCTGAGCCTTGGTTACCCATTAACCATCCATGATTGCTGGCTCTCCTTTCAGCCCAGCAGAACATGCAGGCTCAAAATTCAGCTGCTAGAGCAGAGATAGAAGAATGGGGTTGTTGCTACAGCTTGGGGTGTGTGTGTGGGGGGGTCCATCATCTCTTCTCTCCCTTCCCCCTTAAACTGATCTCTACCCATCTCAGACTCTGCCAGAAACAAACTGCAGAGTAAAAGAACTTTCTGGATTCTACCTTTAAGTGAAGTCACCAAGAGCCAAAGAGGCTACTCCCAAATCTGCATCCCCGGGATAGTGGGGCTTCATGGTCTGGGCCTGCCCTTCTTGTTCAGACCCTGCTTGGCCTCTGCTTTCTCCACATTGTGTTCTTCCTCCCACAGCATGTTGACTTTCTGCCAAACCATTTCTCTCCTGGCTCTAAACTCTGGGGGGGGGGGGGAGGATGAAATCAGCACTTGGAAAGCTGGAAGGGGAAAAACAGCTGCTTCTAACAAAATAGAATAGAGGAGGGAGGTCCAACATCTGGATCAGGCTGGAAAGCCTGAGGTCTGATTCTATCCACAGCTCATATATGCAGGATTCTACAAGCACCCAGAACACTCACTAACGGCCCCCTGAACTGTATACCTTCTACTCAAACACACTAGATACATGTATTAGCCTCCTTGATTGCAGATTTTTTTCCCCTCACCTTAAACATTTGGGAAGAAACATTTCTCTTTGCTCTCCTACAAGAAAAAATTTATAGCCCACATATTTAAGGCTTGAGAGAGAGAGAATGATGGGGTCTATGGCCCTGTTCCCCATGGTGAAGTCATTGGGTCTTATGGCATCTACTACAGAGTATGTGGGCCTAGGATTACCAACCTAGTTGTTGTTTTTACTCCCAGAAGAGCGAGCCAGAGAACTGGATTTTTATGAAAAAAAAACACCTGAGATTTAAGTGTTGACAAGTAGTTCAGAAGCTGAAGGCACTGAGCAGTTCAGCCTCGTGCTGTAGAATCTGATGGTTTTTCATGTGGGACACCTGCTGAGACAATGTTGCCACCCATTCTGCTCTTTGGCTTTTTCTTCGGCTTTGGTGTGTCCCTAGCCTCTCCCAGGTCCGAAGAACTCCTCTTCCTGCAGTGTGTGACTGAAGTCACCTGTGTGAGGGGACAGTATGGCAGTTAATTTGATTGACAACTTGATTGGATTAAGAAAACCTGGTGCTGGCTCCGAGATCATTCAGACGTTAAAAGAGCATGCTGGTCTTGCAGAGAACTCAAATTCAGTTCCTAGCACCCAGCTTACAACCACCTATAACTCCAAATCCACAGGGCCTGACACACCTCTAGACTCTACACCTAAATAATCATATGTAGTCATACAGTTTTCACTCTGGATAAAAAGAAGGGGGAAATGCTGTGAGACTAGGCTTTAGTATACTGTAAATATTGGTTTAATAAAACTCTGATTGGCCAGAAGCTAGACAGGAAGTAGAGGCAGGGCAACCAGACAAGGAGGAAGCTAGGAAGAGGAAAAGCAGAGCAGATGCCAGACAGATGCAAAGGAAGCAAGATGAGAATGCTGCACTGAGAAAAGGTACCAAGCCATGTGGTTAATCATAAATGAATTATGGGTTAATCTAAGTGAAAGAACAAGTCAATAATGAGCCTGAGCCATAGGCCAAACAGTTTATAATTAATACAAGCCTTTGTGTGATTATTTGGGACTAAATGGCTGTGGGATCAGCCCAGCAGGACAAAAAAAAACTATACCACTATACCCATATACCTGAATAAAAATAAATATTAAAAAACAAAACTAAACTAACTAAAAAAGAAGCAGCCATTAATGAGGGGCACATTTGAGTGTTTCCAGTCCTGGTTAACTAAGAAAGAAAGATCCATCCTAAATGTGAACAGCAGCATCTCATGGCCTGAGATCTCAGACTGAACTGAAAAAGAGAAAAAGAATATAGCTGTGCTGAGTCCTGGTATTTTCCTTCTCTACTTCTTGGTTGCCACCACTGACCTCACTGTTCCACCTCTTATTCTTTCTCTCCCTGACAGACTGCCTCTGAACTATGAACCAAAATAAACCCCTCTTCCCTCATGTTACTTCTGGGAAGATATTTGGTCACAGCAAAGAGAAAAGTAGCTAGTGGTGCATAGAATTCCCCTTCTCCTCCCAGGCCTGAGATCCTTTGCCAGTGGCTTACTTAGGTAAGAGTTTGACCATGTAGCTTCCTTGCAAAAGTGTCTCTCTGACCTCCTTACACCATGCTGAATTCATCCTTTGGGGACTTTGCCTGAGCTTCCTCTTAGCTTGGTGCCCTTGCTGCCCTGAACTGCTATTTCCCCAAGAGCATTTCCTTAATAAATCACAGGCACACAAGGTCTCTTTCAGGGATCCATTCTGGAACCCAGCCAAGGATGGAGACAACTCTTACTAAAGCAGGGAAAAACAAATAGCTAAGTACTTTGGAGGACATGGCTGTAAGAGACCTCCTCTGTAAGAGGGCATTGTCTGAGAATCAACCTTGGATGCTTGGCTCCTTCCTTTGGGCCTTCTGCTCTCCTATCTGACCCATATCTCTGGGTGACACCCCTCACAGACTTGGAGCTGTTATCAAATATCTTCTCACTCTTTCCCCAACTATTTATTTGGCAAACATTGTGTGTCTGACCTTGTCCCAGACCCGACTCTAGACTACTTGCCCCACTGACTGATATACTCTAAATTTAAGGCATGTCATGAGTGAAATTCCCCTGGAGTGCTGCAGTAACTGGGCCTGAGAGAATCCAGTTATCCTGATACTAGGAACATAGATGCAATCTGGAGGGTGTAAAGCTTGGAACCTCAGGGGGATCCAGCTGAAAACAAACTGAGTCTACAGAAGTGGACTGATGAAAGAATTGAAGGAAAGAGGTACCGTGACCAGAGTCAAGTTTCTGTTGCTTGCTACCAAAAGCATCCTGACAATTGCCAAGATTCTCACATGTAACTGTGGCTTTTGGAAATTCGTGGAACACCCCTCAAGACAGAGAGGAGAGAAGCACAGAGGAAGCAGGGCTGGTCCAATGCAGCTCGTGGCTGCTGGGAGCAGGAGGGAGAGGAATGGAAAGAGATGCAGAGACTAACAGAGGGAAGGAAGCCAGGTGCCAAAGGACTAGAAACTCTTCCGCACCTGGGCTATTAGAGCAATAGACGCACATGGGTGAAGGCAGGTGCTATGTAAATGACTTGTCAAGGGGCATGAGACTCCTGGCCCCATGCTTTTGAGCACCTGTCTATTTGTAGCTCATTCTAGGGAGTGCCTCTCTCTTTCTTAGTAAACTGTCTCTGTTTCTGTTACCTAGACCTTCTGGTGGGGTTCTGTTGTCATTGCATGTTGCTTTGGTTGGGTATTGGTTTGTCCTGGAACACAAGAACCTGGATATCCCAGTGGGTGCACTCTACCCTGGATGCAGATCTGCACCTTACAACAATAGAGTATATCTACAGATCCAAATGCTGCTCCAAGAAAATCAGCCTTACCATAAGTATGGATGTCCCTTCCTGATTCCCCAGGCTTTATCAGTCACCAATGTCATGGCATGGCATAATGTACCCACCAAGTACACCCAGGACCTCATCTCCCTCAAGGGTCTTCTTTCCATCTTGTTAGAGTTCAAGTTTACTGGGCTGCATAGGGTAATGGGAAGCTGTGCCTTAATCCAGGATTGGGCCAAATCTGAGTAAAATATATCTAGATAACTCCCCTTCCTTTCCTTTTCTTTCTGTTTTCTTTTCTCTCCCCCCCCACCTTTTTTTGAGATGGGTAACCCCATGCAGAGCTAAAGAAACTAGGCTTGGGAAAACACTGATATAAGACCTTATACCTCAATGACTTAGAATGTTTAAGCCTCAGAAATCCAAACACTAGGGTCTTCTGCCATTTCTGGCCGGATTCCTGTGGTGACCCAGAAAGCAGCGAATGAGTCAGAATAACCCATAAAACTAAGGTATCTCCAGTGCTGGCCCCAGAGCGGGATGTCGGGTACAGCATGTGATGAGAGAGGGTATCCTAGGAAGCACCAGCAAGAAATGGAGAAGGGCACAGGGAAGAGAGAGTCACTGAAGAGTGAGTTATGATGCTGGTCCTGATGGGGTAGGATGAAGGGGAGCAGATGATGCTGTGAGGAAAGAACAGAGGGGTCACACACTCCCAGTGGCCCCTAGCAGCACCCAGCTGCCATCTCTCAGCAGCCACTGAGAAGTCCTACTCTGGTTTGCTGGGTCTCAGGCTATAGTCATTTGAGGAGAATTGGGGTGTTTTGTTGCTTTTGGTTTGTTTGTTTTTATGTCACAATTTCTAGGTCCCACTTTCTGGGAGCTTATTTGTGAGATTGGACCAGCCTGAGCAGGGGACTGACTGCTAAATGCTGTGGGAAAGCCTCCCTGCCCTTGATAATTTCTCAGATCCCTGAGGCCCCTGAGCTACTGGTTCGAGGCCTCTTTGTGAAAGTTCATCTGAGGATGGAAACCCTGAGAAAACACCCATGAAGGAGACAAACCACTTACAGGCTGAAACTGCCCCTGGTAGAGGCTTGAGAAATGAGCTTTTTGGCCTTAATTCAGCTGCTCCTGCTCCTGTGACATAAACTAAGCTCAACCCACAGACTCTCCTTAGAAAGAAATGGGGTGGGGGTGGGGGCAAGTATATTTTCTGAGGTTTCATTTCCTTCCAAAGTCCTTAAGAAGCCCCCCTAAAGCTTATGCTGCCTCAACCCCACTCTGTAGCAGTAGCATCAAAGACTTTTAAATTGAGACCCAGGGTGAGTAGACTAAAGTAAACAAAACCCAAAGGGTGGGGGAAATTAAAAAATAGTCTCAGAGAAACCAAGTCTCCACCAAAAAAAAAAAAAAATAGAAGTAGATTGGTTGGGGGAGGGGGGTTGGAGAAGAGACAATATGGAATTCCAAGAGTTTAAATGCAAGAAAGGAAGGAATTAACATTGACAGACTTAGCAAATAAAAACACTGGGTGCCTGGTTTGGTTTATATTTTAAACGATGAAAAATTTCTTTATTGTCTGCTCTGCAATATTTCAGACATTCTTTTATCAAATATTTCATACAATAAACTTACAGTAAAATGTTATTCATTGCCCCTCTGAAAGTCAAATTTAACTGGGCATCCTGGGATTTTTTATGTGACCACCCTAAACTGTACAGTCATTGGGGCCGGAGAGACAGCTCAGCGCTTAAGACCACTGACCACTCTGATCTATCTTCCAATGATCCTGAGTTCAATTCCCAGCACTCACATGGCTGTTCCAGGGAATGTGACATCCTCACACAGACAGACAGACGTGCAGGCCAAACCTCAATGTACATTTAAAAAGAAAGAAAGAAAGAAAGAAAGAAAGAAAGAAAGAAAGAAAGAAAGAAAGAAAGAAAGAAAGAAAGAAAGGAAGGAAGGAAGGAAGAAAAGAAAGAAAGAAATTACGGTCACTCTTCACTAGGTGCCTTTGCCTTAGACTGGGCAGCTTTGCTTCAGTGGGGACTTGCTAGTCATTTATGTGGGTGTCCCTCTTTGCGGGTATATTTGACTTTTGGGGATTTACAACGCAGAGATAGGAAACACCCACAGAAGATGAGAGGAAAATGAAATACAAAGAGAGAGGAGGTCTATGCGTGGAGTTCAAGAGGAGACGGTATCCTTGTATTCTTGCAGCTTCTATCAATCACATTCTGACGACAGGAGCAACCCTGCTCAGCTTGGGGGTCCCTGCAGGAGGGTGGAGAGCAGCCAGGTTCCAGCCCTGGAGTGGCGCAGAAGGGGACCACACACACACACACACACACACACACACACACACACACACACACACACGGGGGGGAGGGGGAGGGAGGGTTGTGATGCTCTCCTTGGCCTTCCTGTGCCCTACATTTTCTTCCCCAGCGGTCTCCGCCGCTTTGACTCCCCACCTCCCATCCCTCCAAATAAGGAAGCTGAGTGTCGTTACGGCCAGGCGAGGACACCGGGTCTGGTCCCCGCCCCCAGGCCGAATCCAGCTGCCAACGAGGCAGCTGCAGGGCGGGGGTTGGGGGGGGATGGGGGATCCGAGACGTGCGGATCCCGCGGTACCGATCGCTATCTAAATGCTGCGAGGCGGGGCGGGGCGGGGCTCGGCCCGGACCCGGCTGCTCCAAGGCACCTGCTGGACAGCCGCGTCAAGATCTAGGTGAGATCCCGGCTTTAAGGGCTGCACGAACGCTTAGCTTTGCCGGGCTCCGCAAGGCGGAAGATGACGTGGCCGTGCGAGGAAGCGCCACATCCTCGTATCCAGTGCTCCACTCCCAGGAACTGACCCAAAGGAAATAATCCAGTCCAAGAAAGAGAGAATATCCGGAACTAGAGCAACACGTGGGAAATGGTTTAACGGACCTCCACACATCAGTGCTGCAGAATGCTCTTTTATACCGTGCGGCATTTAGGTGATCGTGATCACTTGGTATCAGGCACCCTGTCCTCATCTGGGTACAGAACAGAATATAACCAGATTTCCTTTTTTTTTTTCCCCCTCTGGGGGTTCACAGGGGAAACGAAAGAGTAGACGTTAGAGCCAGGGTCAGTAGATTTGAGCACCCGTGTGTCATCCGTAAAATGCAATGAGGGTTCCCGTGGGAAGGTTACACCAAATATCTGCCACTCGGGGAGGGTTCTAAACAGCTATCAACAATCCGACCGAGGCTGTGGCTGTTGCTGATGTAGGAGCGTGCCAGGTGCTGTAATAAAAGCGTATGTGAGTTATTAAGGGTGCACAGAAGTGAAAATGCCACAGCAGAAGCTTCATATGCTTGAAAACACAGGAAGGATGTGTTTAATTATGCCCGGGGATGTCACCAAAAAAGCCCAAGATGATAATCAGCTGGCTCTTGAAGAATATGTAGACGTTTTCTGGGTAGACAAGAAATGAAAAGACATTGCAGGCAAAGCAAGCTTAGGGTCCTGGAGGGAGCGAAGAAGAAGCAGAGGGACTGCAAAAGCTACTTGTAAGTGCCTTCTAGGGAATGAAGGGGTTTCCAGCTGCACATGCATTCATCTGCCTCAGTTCCACATGCGCCAGGCCAGGCCCTCCTATGAGTGACTCTCCTCCCCAAGGCCTTGGTTTCACCCATCAGACACCACTCAAAGCTCAGCTATGCATCAGGGATTGGTAGCCATCTTTTGATTTCAAACCAGGAATGCTCTGAGGCCAGTGTTGGAAGGTAAAGATCTAGGTCTTTCTCCCCTCCCACGCTATGATTCTTGGCAGCTGTGAAAATTTACCCACTAAGTTCTTTATATAGAAAGATATGGGGAAGAACAAGAATGAGCCATTTTTATGTCCAGTGACCCGAATCAGTAAACAGTCTTTGTCCCATCAGCCAGCTCCCAAATAATGACACAGGGACTTCCTCTTAATTATAAAAGCTCAGCCTTAGCTTAGGCTTGTCCCACTAGCTCATACAACTTAAATTAACCTGCCTCTATTAATCTATGTTTAACCTTGTGGCTTTTACTGTTATCCCATTCTGTGTGTTCATCTGGATCCTTCTCTTCCTCTCTCTCTTCGGAAACCCCACCTCTCTCTCCTGCCTAGCTATTGGCCATTCAGCTTTTTATTACACCAATCACAGTAATACATTTTCACACAGTGTACAAATATCCCACAACACAAATCCATGTGAAAAGACCCCTGTGTTCTTGAAAGAAGGGGCTGTGGTGGTAATTTAATCATAATAATCACTAAATGTGATCACTTATACACATCAAGCACTATGCATAAATCATTTCCATTAACCAGCTATTTGTATCCCCTCACTATAGATACCACAGTCTGAGCTGTTTGTTTGCTTTTGTGTTTCGGTGCTGGGATAGACACCAGGTCCCTGTACATTCTAGGCGGAAGCTCTACCACTGAGCTACACCAACCCCAAATGTAGCTCGAGGTCACCTAGGTAGTAAGGATGAATCTGAGATTCAAACCAGAGCCCATCTCCTTACTCCTGGGCTATGCTACCACAGGATGGAAAAGAGCCTACTGGGTCAAGAGGAAGAGGACAGGGCTTATGAAATCCTTGATTTAACTGGTAAAACCATCACAAGCTCATAATGGGCTATGGCTGCAAATCACAGTGTTCCAAGGAATCATCTAGGCATTGCCCGGAACAGCCCTGCTTGTCCTTTTTAGATTGCATATTGCCTTAGCATAAAAATCACAGTCGCCCCTGGCCTTTCAATACAAAACACTTGATGTGAAGAACTGGCTGTTGAACTTTAATTGTTGAGGAGCCAAACTGGGACTGAGACAGCTGGAAGTCGTTATTACCACCACTAGGCCTGGATAGGAGAGGACAACAGAATAAGGTCAATGATTTGAAGCCATCAGCAGGGACTGGAGCCACAGCAGAGTTGCCAGCACTGCCTGAGTGGATACCACCGGAAACAAAGGAAGATGGTAAGAGACTTCCTGGCTTCCCCAGTCTCTGCTCTTCAGCCTTTCACTCATTTGTCCAATCCTATCTGACAGGTACAGCCAGGGAGTCCTCTGCAGTGTAGATCAGAAAGTGGGGAGTGGCAGGCAGGGTGGGGTAGTGGAGGGTGGAGATGGTGGTGGTACAAAAGCAGACAGAGAAGGGACAGGCACCATTCCCACCCAAACAACTGCCCTTGAAGGTGGTTGTCTTTATCCCATGTTAGGGATGAGGGCACAGATGCCTAGAGACAGTGGATGGCTGAGTCAGCAAAGTGGAGCCACCCTCAGGTTTAGACCCATCTCTGTGTGTCCGTCTCCACAGCTTGAGCAAGACTAGTTACCTCAGGACTTCATGACTCATGAAGAAATTCAACAACAGCTGGAACAAGGTGAAAGAGAATCCTTGAGATTATAAGTCATGGGCTCAGAGAGCAAAGGCCCATGTAATGGCAGCATTCACATTCCCTTCTCTTCTGACCCTCAAGTCACTGAGGTACCTTGCAGAGGAAAATTCTGTTAAGCAATTGCCAGGACTCTTGCTCTGTGGACAAAGGGCAGTTTTTATCTTCTTTGTATGCCTGAAGGCTTTCCAGTTTGTTTTACCAGGAGCATACATGGTTGGTTGGTTATCTTTAGATAGCAATACACTGGTTGCCAGACCCAAATGAAGAACTCACCAGGAAGAAATCTGAGGCAGAAAGATGAAGACAGGAGACTGAATGACTTATCACTGCACCATGACCTGTTCCCTTGAAAGAGAACAGAACCACATCTAACATGATGCCAGAATCTGGGCTGTTCTTCACTATACATATATGTGTGTAAAGATACCCATGCATTCTTATAATTATATACATAAACATGTGTATTTATTCTTACAAGCCAACCCACAATGCATGTGTGTATATACCCACAAAAATGTACAGATGCACATTGTCATGTATATGCAAACCTATATATCTAAACATGTACCCCCATGTATACACAACATATACATTGTGACCATTATAGGCATCACACAGGCACGCTCTTTCACTTTTCGAGGAAGACTTGGAAATGAGAGTGGGGTTCAAGGGTATAATTCTTGGATTCTACCCCTAGTACCACAAACCAACCAATTATACATCAATAAACAGATAGATAGATAGATAGATAGATAGATAGATAGATAGATAGATAAATAGGAAGATAGATAGATGACAGATAGATGGATGGACAGACAAACAAAGCTTTTCTGACTTAATGTCTCACTAGGAGTTTTCTGCCTTCTCTGGGCAGCTCCCCAGGTTGCCTCTCAAGGGTTGAGGGGCTTCTGTAGACCCCAGAACATGTTCTGAAGGTGCATTCCCAGAGTAGGCTCCAGAGAGTCTACTGTCACATTGTCTCTGTCACTATGGACTAGGAGGCCCTGCTGTTCCTTGATCAGTGAGTGCTCGTGGTACCAGGAACCCAGCGTGTAGAAGGAATGCCTGGAGTGCCTTCTGAATCCACAGGCTCTCCCACTGCCCAGCTCTGAGAATGACCTCAATTTGCCCAGACTCTGGAAGAATTCCAACAAGATCCTTAGAGCTAGGGTGTCCGGATCAAGTCCTCACTCTTCTTTGAGCCTGTTTCCGTCTCTGTGGGGGGAACCTCTCAACTCTAAACAGGGGCTTATATCTGACATTCAGCAGGAACCTCCTGACCCTAGATGCAGCTGGAGAGGAATTTGATTCCAAGAACGGCATGCTTCCAAAACTCTTGGCCACCATTATTTATTACCAGACTTCCATTAGTCATTGACACTATAAATACATCTATAGCTTCCTCCACCAAAGAGCCCAGATGGCCCAGGGAGGAAAGGAACCCTCACACGTGCACTAAGCCTATCCTCCAGGTTAGCCACAGCCCAGTGGTTTGCCAAAACCATCTGCTCCAAGTGAATTTCCATACTGAGCAACAGAGATGCCTGGATAGGGGCAGACAGCTGCAAACTGAGGACTCTAGAGGGGTCTCAAACAGGAAAGGACTGACAGGCAGCCTGCCTGCAGATGGGGGAAAAATGGATCACATAAATGGCCAGGGCAAATCACAGGTTGGCCCACAGCTTTTGAGCATCAAGGATAGGGACCTATTTAAGATGAACTAGGTGATCCTCCAAAGAAAAAGGTAGACACCTCAGTAGTCAGTGTGCTTAGGGGGCTTGATTATTAAAAGAAATAACTTTCCAGGCTGGAGAGATGGCTTAGAGGTTGGGAGCACTGACTGTTCTCCCGGAAGTCCTGAGTTCAATTCCCAGCAACCACATGGTGGCTCACAACCATCTATGATGATGTCTGGTACTCTCTTCTGTATACTGTATACATAATAAATGAATAATTAAAAAAAGAAATAACTTTCCACATCACAGAATGGGTAGGGACAGGAAAGCAACATTCTTACACTGGACATTCCTCAAACAAAGGGAACAAGGTACAAGGAATGGACCCACAGGAAAATGTATCTCTGATATCCCAGAGGGGCAGGTCTGCAGTGACTCCAGGCAGCCCAGGAAAGGAAAGTCCTGCCCTAACTTGAGGCTCTGCAGAGACCCTGTTCCATTTTGCCCCTCTTTGTTAAGAGCTGATCAGGAAAGAGAATACATACATCTAAATGATTCCATAAACTATTCTAGAAGGTTTCATGAAGATCTAGTAGATATTACTAACAGGCCCAATGGATAGTCCAGGAGCTGCTGTTTGTGAGCCAATCATAAATGAGCTACCTCAGCCTGAGATACAACTGGACCTGGGAGTAAAGGGGAAGTTAAAGGCAATGCCTTCCTGCTGGGCCAGAATCCTGTCCAATGATTTCTGCATAGATAGGTCCAAATACGCTCATATCATATCTAGTAAATGGTAAGATAAGCAAAAACGCCTGGGGCAGGCAATTAGCAGCCTTTCTCTGCCTCACTTTTAAGTGCACTTTTAAGGTCTGGCCTCAGCCCACCTCCTACACACATCTGGGGTTACTGCCAGCTTGCCTGAGGTCTAGCTGGTCAAGATAGGCTCCCCTGGAGCGGCTGCTTCCCTGTCCTCACAGCACCCAGCAGTCTGGCCTAGGCAGGTTTTCTAGAAAGAACATAGAAACCTTTGGGCCTCTTGGGGCACAGGCTTGCTTCTGCTACATTCTGTCAGCAAAGTCATAAGGGCTTCAGCGTCAAGAGGAAGTAAATACCTATAATCCCACACAGCAAGGCTGAAGAGGGAGAATCGTGAGTTCAAGACCAGCCTGGACTACAGTCAAAAAAGGAGAAGAGAGGGAGGGAGGGAGGGAGGGAGGGAGGGAGGGAGGGAGGGAGGGAAGGAGAAATCAAGTACATTATATAGGGGTTTGACCCTCAGAGGAAAATATTTTATTAGCAATCTACCAGAGATGGTGTGGGCATTTGCCCTCTGGGGAAGATTCAACTGGAAATTGCCAAAGAAAAAGCCCCTTGAAACTTCATCAGTAAAATCATGGCTATCAAAGTTATATGGTGAGAACATTCAGCCCTTGGCATATGAAAGAGGCATTGGTTACAGGATCTTCTTCCTCCCACAAGATACCAAAATGCAGAAATGTGCAAATCCTATGTAATGGAGCCTGTTGGAGCTCAGCAGTAAAGGTTCTTGCCCTTGCTGTTGAACCAGAACCCAACGGCACACACACTATTAAAATAGCGTGGTCCTTTCATATCATCTCCATACATCTCCCATGTACTATAATCCATGTACTATAATGGTTCATATCCCCTAATCCAAAGTCAATGTTATGGAAATAGCTGTTACACTGCATTACTTAGAGGGAAATAACATGAAAAAAGTCTGCATGTATTTGGTACAGATACTTTTAATCCTCATTTTCTGGAGTCTGTGGATACAGAGACATATTGTTTATTAGATGCCTGTCACGGTAGTTGCAGCAGGCAGAATCCCATCAGAAAACCGGAGCCAAGGATGAACAGCTCAATAGTGACTTCATACAATATCCTGGTTAATATATGACAGAAAAGCTGGAAGAGATAGGAATCTGCTTGAAACTGCTGCTTCCTTGGGCTGAAGGAACAAAAGAGGAGTCTAATCTCCTGCTGGAACCTGGAATTGAGCAGGAGGGGATGCAAGGCTACCGCCCTAAACAGACAGTGGGTATAAGCGCACCTCCCACCTTGGCTTCTCCCTTCCTCAGAGCACCAATCTTCTGCTAGTGTCTCCCATTGGCTGCACCCACCAGGAAAACATTGAGTTAGGGATCTTGGGAAATGTAGTCCGTAGAGCTCAGGGCCCTATCAGCCGGCCGGAGTATGGAACCGAGCCTAGGGAAAAGAAATAGCAAGTTTACTGTGGGAATGGGAAGGTCTCCCCAGACTACCTAAAACAGGGGACTGCCTCAGCCAAGGCCTTTGAGGATAAGACCAGGACCTCAAAAGAGGGGAGAGCAGCAAAGAGGAAGGCTGTGGTGGGCTGTCCCCAATGAAACAGGAAGCCATGAAAAGGCTTAAGATTAAAAAACTGACCCTTGGCCTAAGGAACCAGGATGGCTGCCTTCCCCGCAGCAGTTCATGAGCAGTGGGAGCACGGACCACCCTCTAGCAGAGGGACTGATGGTCTCTGCAGCTGCAGATTAAAATGAGTTGCCTTAAGTACCAAGCACCACTCTTTAGACTGTTTAATTCTATCCCGTCACAACCTTCTTCTACACTAAGTACCAGAGATGTTCCTATAATACCCAGAAGTGTATAGGAAAAATAACACCAGGTGTCCGTAGATAACGAAGATTCTGAAACTAAAAGCTGAGAACACCCCAAAGTTCTGAGTGTGTATGTGTGTATGCATACATATATTTAATGAGTGTATATATATACTCATATATGCACACATATATTCACATGCATTATATATATGCATACACACATATGTGTGTATATGTTTTATATAATATGTATAATATTTTACATAATATAAATATATACATTGAGGCCAAAATTAGACCTTTGAGCCAATAAAATTTTCTGTAAGTGGATAAAAACAGACCACATGTGAGCTAAGAACTAAGTCATACAGCTTAGTATGTTTTCCTCAATGTTTATTGGGATTTGACATTGGAAAAGTTATAGAATAAGGAATTTTAGGGTAAGAAATAGAAGACCAAAGAGGTGAGATCATCTATCCAGGATCACACAGCTTATTAATGATACATACCTCAGTGATGGAGGAGCTTATGTTGGTGTGTCTGCTTTTATGGTGTCCTAAGATGAAATAACTATGGAACCCTCAGAGTGTGGTACCATCGCTATATCCACGTTATCACAATGGGCACAGAGTGATGGAACCAAATTTGCACACACCTCCATCCGTAGCATGGACATTGTTCTAGCTCTCCTGATGTATGTCTATAAATATATGGGAAATACCCTATGGTGAAGGGAGGTAGAACTTGCCCATTTAGCCCATGTGATGTGGAGTCTCAGAGGAGTTAGGCTATTTACTCAAGGTCACACAGCTGGCTGGAGGGAAACCACAGCTACCACACCACACCCCAGCCACAGGGCTGTTTTCCCTGATCTAGGGCAGTTTCGACAGCTCAACTCTAGAAGGTGTGGGGTTTGGTTTTTCACAATTCTTTCCCAGGTCACAGGCAAAGACACTCGCTCTGGCCAAAGCAGAAGTCTATCCAGTCTAGTTTCAGGACCTGGTGTCTTTCTCTTCCCCACCCCCAAAACATTAGGATCTTTTTGTTCTGCTGAAATAATAAAATCATTTTTCAGGGGAAGAAAAATAGGCAACTTGCCAGTTCCCTGTCCTTGTCTGTACATTTCCTAGAAAGGGTACTCAGGTCTTCATTGATGGGGTGAGGATGGGGCAATTTCCAACCCAGGACACCAGGACACAGGCAAAGTCAGAGGCCAGATCAGCATAGTGCAGGAATAATCAGTGTCCACATCCTGCAGACTCTTCTGTGGAATCTTGCTCTCCGGGCACCTTCTCTACTGTCTCAGTTAGAGCCTAAAGTTTCCCTTCCTTACTGGCAATTACTATTATAGCTGCTTTCTCCACACCTGCCTTGTTAGCAATTTAAACATACTAGGGTTCCTATGGGCTCTTTAGGGTGATTGTGAGACTCTTCCAGAACACGGATGCTACCGGGATCAGTTGTGCTAACAACTGGAGTGCTTGTCTGTGGTTATCGGACAGCAGGGAACAAGCTCTACCTTTATCTCACTCAGACATGGCTAATAGAACCAGAGCTAAGCTCCTAATAAGTGCCAGGATGGACCGGGCATGGTGGCACACACCTTAATTCCAGCACTGAGGGGCAGAGGCAGGAGGAGCTTTGTGCATTCAAGGCCAGCTGAGTCTAATTCTAGGAGGGCCAGCCAGGGCTACATAGAGAGACCCTGTCTCATAAAACAAAAACAAAACAAAAATCATGTAAGGGTAGTATATCAGTTGGCTTCTGTTTTATTTAACAATAACAACAACAACAAGCAAAAATGTATTAAAACATTTAGCTTACATCAGCCAGGCAGGTAGGGCTTGGCTGGGACTCTTTTGTTCCCATCTTTGGCCTGCTGCTGGGCTTCTTGGCACTAGCTGAGCTGGGATTGCTCATCAGAGATGGTTTATCTCTGCCTCTCAGAGTCTGGCTCTCTTCAGGATGGTCTAGGCATGATGGTGTGGGCTTCATACAGGAAGCTGCCCAAGCCCTAAGAGAAGCACGCTAAGATTTAGAGGCAGGGCCTCCAGTAGTCACATTTCAAAGCCATTGGGCCAACTGAGTGCATCAGTGCCATCACTGAGTGACATATCATCTGGTCTGTAACCTGAAAGTGAGACTTGGCGCATTTCCTGCAGATGACTGACTGTTGAACCATGGTGGTATCCAAAGGAAAAATGCTTTTATATTTATAGATTATTTAATTGAACTATATGTAAAATGTGTACTCAACCACAAAAAAAGATGCTGGTCCTCTGAAGACCCAGACTTAGAACAGCATGAAGTCACTCCTTCCATGTTCCAGCTCCAGCCAGTGTGGGGTCTAGGAATCAGCTCCAATTCTTTATTCAAATGAAGTCACCAAGGAGCATGATTAGATACAGAAGGAACACCACTGGATCTACTTGACAAGGTTTTTCCCTGATTCATTCTAACTCTTTCAGGAACAAAGTAAGCACTTTGGAAAAGAAAAATGTGCCCCCCCCCAAAAAAAAAGTTAGAGTGAATTGAATGTTCTCTTCAAGTAAGGGTCTGTGGCATAGGCGAGGCCCACCTACTAAGCAGAAGGCCCAGGAAGTTTGCTGGCTTATTGGCTCAGCTTCTAGAGAGCCCCCTTCACCTGTTCAGAGATTTTATAAGTCATTCTAACTTGACATTGACCATGGTGGGAATATTTACACCATGAGACTTGGCTGGCTCTACCCATCAGGTGCTTTTTCTCCCAGACAGCTCAGCTGTTTTCCCAGCATACCACTGCCAAGCAAACATTACTTCCTTCAAAGGAGTGAGCAAGACAGTCTGATACAACCAACATGAAAAATGGTAACACACCAATCAGACATGATGATGTCAACACACAGAGTGAACTGAGATGAACTGAGCCCGGAAAGTGTCAGGAAAGGATCTCAGGGTGTCCACAGGGTAAAAGTGAGGACAAGGATCACTAGGAGGTAGATAACCTTTTGAACTAGACCTTGGAGGGAAAAAAAAAAGACCACCATAGCTAGAGGTGAAAAGGCAGTTTGTACATGGGAATAGGGCGGCCGAAGGCAATGAGCAGCTCAGGTGCTCAGACCTTAGAAGTTTTATTCAATGACAGCCCGGCTTTGTCTGAGAGCCCTACCAAAAAAAGTCATTTAATTTTAGTCAGTCTTTAAAACTAAGGCACCCCGAGGTCACAGATTCTCCTCCATTTGGCACTAAGAAGGCCTAACATTTCTTAGCTCCCAGGCCTAGAACATTCCTAACACAGACATACACGGGAAGCCAGCTCAGACACAGTGGCTCTGTATTCTATCCAGACCTTCCCATCAGCACTTGCTCTGGAATGTCAGAGAACAGGTGTGATGAAGGGCACATATGTTTCCCTGGACTTCTCTTCCCCTCTTGGAAAATAGTGCACATCTGGATTTGACCTCAGCTTCCCCAGTCACTGTGTGAGCTTGTCCACACTGCTTAATCTTCCCTGATTTCCAAAACCCCAAAATGGACCAAGTTGCAAGAACCAGAGTTGTAAAAATTCAGTAGATGATGGCTGAATCAGAATTGGAGTCAGGGTGGTGGTAGTGGGCTGATGATGATGATGGCGGTGATGGTGGTGGTAGTGTGTGTGTGTGTATACACTTGTGCTCCTGCTTGAATGCAAATGCAAATATGTATGTTTTGGGAGAAGCAGAAGTTTTCCCAGGCTCTGTTAAGCCTACCCAGGCCTCTGCTATTTTCTCTAAAAAACAAGGCCTCTCCTTCCCAGGCTTGGGTGGACAAGGTAGCTGAAGTAGGAACAGGACCCAGGCAGCCTAGACCTTATTTATGGCATGTGTCTTTGTGTGGGCAGCTGCCACAAATCTTGACTGCTTCTGACCACCTGCACCAAGGAACCACCCCAAAGAATCTCTTGCAGGTGGTTGTCCCCTCCCCCCAGCCCACACCCACAGGTGGGACAATACCTGCAGAAAAGGCTCTCTTCCAGATATGACCCCTTGGGGATCACGTGCCCAGATCTCAGGTTGCCACTGGGGAGGAATTGGCATGGGAAGTTCCCTAGGTCACTGATCTAAGCAAATATTTGTCAGATCCATATTCAGGACTGACCTACTAACTGCAAACATTAAGCAAATGCAACCTCAGGATGGTGAGCAGTGGCGAGCTAGTCCTGAGTGTCTTTCTGTGGGCCCCCAGGAAGTTGATTCCTGACACTCTCACCCACTTCTTTCTTCTGTCTGCTGGGGTCCCATGGTTCTTCCCCACCATACCACTAACCTGGAGCTCTCTGTTTTGCCCATAAAGCAAATACAGTCCTAGTACACATTATTATCTCCCCCCAGAGGGTAGCCAGCAGTCATCCAGGAAGCCTCTGGCTCTGTACCCTTCCTGTCCTGGTAAAAGCCTGGCTTTCATGCTCTCTTCTCTCCCATATACACCCTAGGCAGGCATCCCCAGTGGCAACCAGCTGAGGAGGACCAGACATCCCTCTTGAAGACCCCTGAAAGAGCCCAAGAATGAGGCAGAGAGCCCAATCAGCTCATATTCCCCTCTGTGAAAGCCACCGAGTGTCTCAGAGCCAGAGCAAGGCAGGCCTGCTGAGTGCTTTGCTCCAGTTGCTGGAGGGCTAAAAATACCCTGTCAGTGCCAAACATCCTCCAAGGCCCAGGGGAGCCTATTGGGGAAATGGTTAGACAGAACCTGGGCTATGAAAAGGCTCAGGCAGAATCAGCCAGCCTCCTATGTGTCTGGTGTTCCCTTTGTCCCCAAGACACTGCATTCTGTTCACACTCCTGCAGAGGCCTGGGCTTTCCTGCCCTACCTCATCCTGCTGATTCTCTCTCCCTCAGGCTGGATCAGTCTCTCTCCTGGCAGGAGCACAGGTTACCCACAAAAACTAAGCTTTCACAGATGCCAAAACAGTATCTTGCTTGCAAAATGCAGCGGGTTGTAGAGATTTCTAGTTCCTCCTGCTGAGTTACAACTAGCTAGAAGACCAAAATCCAGCAACCCGGAGTAGGCTGGAACACAGCGGCTTCCGCTCAAGGCATGTGTGTGTTCACAGCCTTTGTCCACCGGTCTTAACCCTACCAGGGCCTGTAGCCTTTGGGTGTGATGAGGGTGGGGGTGAGGGGGCTCCTAATCTCCTACTAAACCATCTTAGAGAAATTGTAGGGGATATGAAACCCATCCAAAAACATATCCTAAGTTGGAAACCCTGAAACTCACAACCGTGAGTCTGCAGTCACTGACGTCACTGCAAAAGTAGCTTCCTTGTCCTTTACAGTCAGCAGAAGGATCATGAACTTCTATATGGTTTCTGTCCACAGCATGGACCATGGACATCAACTTGCCTCTCTACCAAGGCCCAGGCCCCAGACACCGCCATTGCCCTCAGAGGCAGAACAGCCCATAGACATCAAAATGGCTTCAGGCAGCAGCACAGACCATGGACATCCACTTGGCCCTTGGTGGTAACAGGAAACCTTTTATCATACCTGTCACCACCTTCAAATATCTAGTTTCAACACACGTGCATCTCTCTGTTCATCAGCCTTTTCCATCTTACCACTGCACATTCCTTTTGCCGTAGTGGCATTAGAAATTGCAGCATATCACGCCGTATATTTTTTGCCCAAACAGCTCTACATACAAATAGTCATTGCAATGGGTCATTAATATGGTTCAAAGTTTCTGGTTTCTGACATACCATAAATAGTGGACCACTGCAGGGACTCATCTCCGATATCCTGCTATTACCCAAAGTTAGGGTGATCTCACAGCTAGGCAGAGCATTTAGAGGAAGGTTCTGTGTGATGCCAGGATGCCACATAGCTCTGTGCTGTGGTGATATGTTACAAATTTTAAAAAAACCTGGAATATCAGGGGCTGGCGAGATAGCTCAGAGGTTAAGAGCACTGACTGTTCTTCCAGAGGTCCTGAGTTCAATTCCCAGCACCACATGGTGGCTCACAACCATCTATAATGACAGCTGGTACCTTCTTCTGTATACTGAATACATAATAAATAAAAAAAAAAACCTGGAATATCAAGAGATCAACCCACAGTCAAAAACTAAGCAGACATGGCTCCGGGAGTTCTGGATCTCTGTGAGTACAGGACCAAACAGCTGGGCTTCAATGACACACACCTTTAATCCCAGCACAGGGAAAGCCTGGGAGCAATGACCTACGCCTTTAATCCCATAACTCCAGAGACAAAGAACTTTCTGTGTTTCTGTGAGTTGAAGGCTGACTACCAAATAGTAGCTCCTGCCTTTAATTTTAACCTGGATGAGACACAGCTGGGCGAGAAGGGTGTTTAAGGCAGGCTTAACAAAACAGCAGCAATTAGAAGCGACCAGGAGCGATGCTGAGGAAGTTGGAAGATAGCTGGATGAGATTTGACTGTGGTGGTTCCTCTCTCTGATAGTTCAGCCTTTCCCCAATATCTGGCTCTGAGTTTCTTTCATTACAACACTGTGCCCTCGGTCTTGGCTGCCCCAAAGTTTTCTGTGCTCTACCTTTATGCTTGTACCCTATTGGGTACATCTCCAATTCCATCTACTATTGGGAAAGCAGTGTGGGCTGCAGCTGTAGCAGCTCCAAGCTGTGAGCTAGCCAGTGACCTAGAACTGGCCCTATTCAGTGATATTCAGTCTCCTCCATGCACTCCAGCAACTCGTAGTCAAAGTAAATGTTGAAATAAACTAACTCAAAACACTGGATCTTGGCCTGGATGGCGGCTGAGTTGGTCAACTGGCGGCTTCTCCTCCACTGTGAGGCTTTCCTCCACTGTGCTCTTTCCTAAGTTTCCAGTACACTATCGACTCGAGGCTTCCTGCAGCCTCAGGATCATCTACAGCTTCCTGCCCAGTGCCCTCTCCACTGGTGACTCACAGAACAGTAGTTAGCTTTCGTAAGCAGAGCTGATAAAGTCTTCCCAGATGGATGCTCATATGATATGAAAGATGAGATTCCATATCCATGCTTCTTTCTGGAAGCAAGCCACAGATTTGACCCACAATCAAGAGGAGAGTAAAATGTAAAAAGACCGAGAAGAAAGGACTGTACTGCAGCACCATCTGAAAATTCCAGCCACACCAGCAAGATTCAGCAAGCAAGCAAGAAGAGGACTATACAGACTGAGTGTCCCTCTATGCGCATGTTAGGAGGCTGACCTTGAGGAAGGAGGTGACAAATGGGTCAACTGGGAGGTGGCACTTTGTTCTGCAGACACTGTGGTGGGACCAAGGCCATAGAATGCAGGGAGACTCAACAGCTTCTGTCTAGCCTGCATTTCCTTTTTGCCTAAAAGTTCTTCCTGTCTCCCTGACCCAGCTCCTCGCCCAGCTCTATGGCCTCCCAGCCGTTAACATCATGTTCCCTGCAGTTTCATCATTTATCGGCTGATTGTATTTCTGTCCTTTAGGATATAAGCTACCAGAACAGTGCCTGGTTCCAGAACTTACTTAATAACTATTTACTGAACAGGTGGATATATAATTGAGTTCAGAAGATGGTCTGGGTGCTGGAAAGATGGCTCAGCAGTTAAGAGCACTTGGTACTCTTGAGAAGATTTGAGTTTGGTTCCCAGTACCAGGCATATGGTACTGTGGTCTGTGCACGTGGTAAAGCAGGGGAAACACTTATATGCATAAAACAAAATAAGTTAATCTGAAAATAAAAACATGGTTTGACAATAGACTTGATTGGACTTCATACAATTAGAACAATAAGAAACACACATTGGTGGCGCTCTGCGTCTTCTACCTTGAGGGGATTTTCAAACATGCAATGATAACATAGTGACTACACTTATTCATGCCCATTTCAATACAGGTACACAAGGTAGAAGACCAGAGCAGCCAATGTATCCACCATCCCAAAGATGCTCTTAATTCTCTGTGTTGGGAACATGGAAAACCCTCTATAGCAGCTGCTCTAAAACAGCCAATTCTTGTTGATAACAGAGTCCTGTGTGCTAGAGGACCCCGGGAGCTCTGACCTGCACCTGCTGCCCCCCCATCTAGCAATCACTGTTCTGTTCTTCTTTATTACATTTTGTTTATTTACTGTATGGGGATGTCAGGCAGTAGCCCTGCTGTCTGTTCTTAGGACTGGGGAGTCGGTTCAGAGGGTAAAGGCACTTACCACTGAGCATGACAGCCTGGGTCTGATGGCTGGGACACTGGCTGGGGAAAGAGATCAGTGACTCCACACATGCGCAATGCGCCCCCTCCCCCCACACAGACAGAATGAGCAAATAAATGCAAGAAAAAACTGAAAAAAGATAAACTTCTAGTTTTCATATATAAATGGGATTTGTAGTATTTGTCTTTATCATTATATTCCTGATTTATTTCATATAACACAATGTTGTCCAGTTCATGTTTATTGCTGGTAAAGACAGGCAGAACTGTATTCTTTCATGGTTGATTAATATTTACTGTGTTTATCTGCTATATTTTCTTCATCTGTTCAGTTTTGATGGGCACTTGAGTTAATTCACATTTTGGCAACTGAGAACAGTGCCTCAGTACACACAAGAACATGCGTCTTCTCTACATACTGGGTTTGGATGTATACCCAAAAATGAGGTAGTCCATCACAGAATATCTTTTAAAGGATTGATTGATTGATTGATTTTTTATGCATGTTGCTAGTGGTGCGGTTCATGCCACAGACCACAGGTGGAGGTCAAGGAACAGCTTGCGGGAATCAGTTTTTTTCCTTTCTCTATGTGGGTCCTAGGGAACAAACTCAGCTTGTCAGGCTGGGCAGCAAACACCTTCACCAACAGAGCCATGTCACTGGTTCCTCAACTTGGTTTTAGAAACTGTCTCATTGTGTATCTCATGCTGGCTTCTAACTAGGGAACCTTTGACTTCACCCTCCTAAGGGCCAGACTCCAGAGAGCTACTCTGCTCGGCAGGTAAGCAAGTTTTCCTGTGTTTCTTGGCCCTAAGCAAGTCATTCACCTGTTTTGCTCTGTTTTTGGTTTGATTTTGGTTTGGTTTGTTTGAGACATAACATAACATAACCCTCTCTACATAACCCTGGTTGTCTCAGAACTCTCTATGTAGACTAGACTGGCCTCGAACTTACAGAGGTCCACATGCCTCTGCCTCTGGAGTGTTAAGATTAGAGTTCAGCTCATTCATCTATTTTTAATAGATTATTAACGATTTAGGTGGTGAGTTTGAGCTCATTAAATATCCTGGAACTTAATTTCTTGACAGATAAAACGGTTTGTAAATATTTTCTTCTGCTCTGCTGCTGCCTCTGGGCTCAGTTACTTGTACCCTTTGCTGAAAAAAAGATTTCAGTTTACTGTGGCCCCACATGTCTGCTTTGGATTCTGTCCTTTGTGTTTTTAAGGCCATATCCACACCCCTGATTTTTTTCCCCCAGCTCAGCATCTTTTAGTACATCCCCTATGCTCTCCTCTAGTGTTTTTATAGCTTCCAGACTGACTTTTACATCTTTCATCCATTTTGAGCTACTTTTGCACATGGTAAGAGATGGGATTCTAATTTCTTTTTTCCATATAAGATCTCCAATGTTCCTAAAACCAGTTATTGAACAGACTGTCTGCTCTTCAATGTATAATTTTGGCACTTCTATTGATGGATGTGCAGATGTGTCTCTGGCTTCTCTGTTCTATTTGTCTGTGTTTTCTTTTCCACCCTCATTGTGCTATGTTACAGTAGGATTTGAAGCCAGGCGTTGGCTCTCAGCTCTTTATCTCAGTCTTCTGATGCTCCATACACACTTTGAGTTTGTAAAGAATGTCTTTGTATCTTGATGTGAACCACATTCAATCTCTAGGCTATCATGTTGCCTTCCCAGGAAGGATGGTGCTGTTCTGTGACAGGAGAGAAACAGGTGACCATGGAGGCATGTTGACCTGGTCGAATGGTCCTGAGAGAGATGATAATCAGATGGAGTGGCTATTCCAGCAGGAAGAAACTGAGAGGTCAGAGTGCATGAGACAGGAAGGGAGACAGGAAATAGATTGTGCAGTCAGTACTTCTGAGGATAGCCGAGATCGTGGAGCTGAGTGAAGAGAAGAGAATCACGAATGTTCAGCAAGGAGAAGGGGCCATTCTGAGAGAAAGGAGAAGGTGTAGATACTAGGGGAAGACACGCAAGAGGAAAGAAAGGTCCTGCTCAGTGTCAGTGAGTGGCCAAGCCAGCAAGATCAGAACTGACAGGAGTAGGTAACCAGGTACCACAGCAGAAGTACCTCAGAGGAGCAGAGGTGTTCCCATCCACAAGAGGCCAGACAAGGATGCCTATCATTTCTTCAGCTAAGAGCCAAGAAGAGATTAAATCGGAAGAAAAAAAGGAGGGCAGAAGGGTGGACCCAAGACAGGTAAAGGAGGTTCTAGAATGGGCACAAGCTGCTGGCTGTGCAGTGCAGACTGAGCAAATGCACCCAAACACAACAGTCACCCCTGTCCACCAGACACCATCCAAGACTGTCAGCAGATGCCTGAAACATCACTAGCACCAACCCCTGTATACTGTGCTTTCCCCTACATACACATGCCTCTGATAAAATTCATAAACTAGTCACAGCAAGAAATTACAACAACTTATATCAAAGTGAAACAATTATAACAATAGGCTGAAATAAAATTCCCAGATCACAACTCTTGCCTTTGGGAGCCATTGTTTAGTGAGGTTTCTGACTGAGGTTTCTGACCTGTCTGTCTGGTGCTTCAAACCCACAGACCTGCAGTCCCAGACCCACTGCAGCTGCTTTCTCCCCAAAAAATGATTCAGATGCTTGTATTAATTACATGCTGCTTGACCTAAGGCTCGGGCATATTGCTAGCTAGCTCTTGCATTTTAATTCAACCCATTTCCATTAATCTGTCCTGCCACGTGGCCTGTGGCTTACCTGTGTTACTTTATGTGCTGATTCTTGGGCGGCTGGATCTCCTCTCTTTTGACTCCACCTTCCATCCTCTATCTCCGATTTCCCTGCCTACTTCTAAGATGCCTGCCATAGGCTAAAACAGTCCCTTTATTAGAGAATGATATTCACAGTATACAGAAAGACATCCCACATCAGGACATTGTTAAATAAATGTACACAAGTACTGAAGTTCTGCAGCAGTGAATCTGATGGCCAAGTGAGCCAGGGTAACTAACTTGTGGGTGGTGTAAACAGCATGGATCTATTGAACGAAGAGGTATTTACATTCCAGGTGGGGTAGAAGAGATGTTGTAAGATTTCATCAAAGCAATGTGAAACTTTAAACTTTTGAATTATTTATTTCCGGAATTTTCCATGTAATACTTGGGACCACAGTTGTCCACCCTAAAACAGCAGAAACTAAAACCACAGATAGAAGAGATATTATATTTTCTTCTCTGATTTGGGCCAATACTTGCAGCGGTGAGACACAGTGGAAGCTGAAGAGATTGGTCAGAGGTGGTGTCTAGACACTCTGAACTTGCCCCAAACCTGGGCTGTCAAGAGCCACTTCCTAGAGAATGTCAGTTGGAACTAGAGTTGTCTGGGCTCCTGGACTGCAGAAAAAGGCTGGCTTTCGTTCTGTCTTCATTCATTACAGCCTGTGGCAGATGATGTTGTACCAAACCTCCCCATGGCCCCTCCTACCTCCTCGTACACAATCAGACAAGATTCTCATTGAGAAATGCAGTCTATGTCCCTTCACCCTGAGTCTGGACAGAGCTCTGCCACCCACCCCCACAGTAGGTAAGAGTCCACCGGAACTATGTAATCAGATTCCAGTGGTTAGATAAAGTCAGGCATCTCCTGCAAGGTCCTTCTCTTGAGAAATAAGCCACTGAAGTCCAGAGCCACTGCTTAACAATCCTAGTTTTCTAGGGGTGGTAGCTCATGCCTTTAATTCCAGTAGTTTGAGGCCATCTTGGTGTACTTAAAGAGTTCTGGGCCAGGTAGGGCTACGCAGTGATACTCTATCTCTCAAAACTAATAATTTTAAAGGCTATATAGATGCTTTTACATGAGAAGATGCTGAGATCCCTGGTCATTTAATTTCTCATTTAATTGTTTATGAAACTACTACAAAGATCACTGGTGAGGGAATCTTGTCAGATTATTCTAGAGACACTCATGTAGAGAGGACCCAAGTCCTTGGCCCCAATTTCAGAAAAATGCTCATCTAAGACTTCTGGGCCTCAGCACCCTTTGTGGTCTTAACCCTCAATCCCCTTTTTCTCTGGAGACTTCCCAAAGCCCTGTCCCATCTACCTGCTCTACATAGTCACTCTACCTTGGACCCAGAGGAACTAATGACTACCAGGCTCTCCACAAGTAGAATGTCCACTGTGAATGGACCCTACGGGTAGCTGGCACAGGCCACATGCCCAGCAGCCAACCATGCCCCCTCCAGGAAACAAAACATCAAATCCAGAGGCCATGCCAGGTCAGCTACACTCCAAGAAGGAACTGGGCAGGCTGCCCAGAATCACTCAGAATGGACTTTGGGCTGATCACCCACATTGGATTGATGCCCTCACCTTCTTGGAAAAGGCACTTTCTTCAGACCCAAGGCCACCACCTGTCACAAAAGCCAGGTGCTGACAGAGTATGACAGATATGGGAGGGGCCCTTGGGTATGCCAGACACAGATGAGGCCTGGCTGCCCCGTCATTCCTGCCAGTCTTGAGTGGGACAGCAGCCCATGGTCATTACTGTGGCCAGTCTGGTTCACACTTTGAGGTTCAGTCTGTCAGGATGAGGAAAGCCTGACAGCGAGTGTGTGGAGTCACTGGTCACCTGGTACCCACAGTCGGGAAGTAGAGAGAGATGAACGCTGATGTTCAGCTTTCTTTCCTTTTATTCATTCTAGGACCCCAGTCACAGTAGGTGGCTCTTCCCACCCCACTTAGGCCAATCTATAAATTCCCTCAGAGGCATGGCCAAACATTTGTCTCCTAGGCACCTCTAGATCTGCCAAGCTGACAATCAAATGTGGCCATCACAGGTTTACAGTTGTTCCCCATCCCATCAGGTGGGGACCAAGGTACATAAGTACACGAGAGTTTTACTTTTCTTCCTGTGCTGAATTTCTTACTGAGTATTTGCTTTTAAGATGAAGAAAGATGAGGAGAAGGACAATGGCTATGATGACTTCAATGACCCCACTGCCCACTGTAATTAACAAAATTCCTGTTCTTGATTGTTGGGGGGGGTGTTTAAAGAAGGAAACAGGACTTGGTTGCCACATCCCTGGTGGCCATAGGGCCCATGGATCCAGCAGACACCTACACCACCCTGCCCCTGCTTCATCACCATCCTCTAGTTTCTCAAACTCAGTACTAGTGACATGATGGGCCAAACACTCCTTCCTCATGGGGACAACTTTGCTCCTGCAGGACATTCAGGAGCATCCTGGTTTCTGCCTCCTCAGTACTGACAGTTCCCTTTTCCAGGTGTGACAGCCAAAATGTCTTCTACCATTTCCAGATGTCTTGTGAAAATGAAGTTAAGGTCAGCCCTGGTTGGGAAATACTGTGCTTCATCTGTCTGAAAATGCGTACACAAAGGGGTCCCCGTATACTGGCCTTACAAGTGTATGCTCCAGCTTGATCCTCAAGTAGACACACAGCCACACAAATGGGTTACCTCAAATGCCAAAGGACTTAGGGTGTGGAGGAAGTGGCCAGGTGCAAAGCTAAGGCCAGGGGGCACATACCTGCCAGGGGTGTGGCTCACAGATCTATGAGCAAGATAGAAGCCTCTCAGCTTTCCTAAGCCATTAGCCCATTTCACAGAAAAGGAAATGGATCAGAAGTCTGATGTGGCCAAAGTGAGACAGTGAATGATGGCTGACCCAGCTCTAATCCCTGCAACATCCCAGGATGTCCTTATAGACTATCCACTCTCAGGCTGGAGAGATGGCTCAGTGGTTAAGAGCACTGACTGTTCTTCCAGAGGACCTGAGATCGATTCCAGCATCCACATGGCAGCTAACAACTGTTTATAACTCCAAGATCTGACACCCTTACACAGTTATACATGCAAGCAAAACACCAATTCACATAAAATAAAAATAAATATTAAAAAGACTATCCACTCTCTGAATTCTGGGTCTCCTGAATCTCTTGGCCTTTGCCTCACTGAGCTGATTCACCCAAGATGTGTGTTTTCTCCACACACCCTGCTTTGCTAGATAACCCATCACTTAGGTGTTCCCAGTATAGCTGCAGAGGGAAGGAGGTTGTTGAACACAGACAGGAGCATCTTCATGGACTGTCTCCTTGGGGACACATCATCCTGGTGACCATGCTGGTTATTAGAGATCTGCAAAATCTCTCCACCAATGAGAATGGAAAGGAGGAGGAACACAAGAATAAACTTCTGAGAGCATGAGTTTAGGGTAAAGGCAATGAAGTCTGGTAAAGAGGTTTGAGGGTTAATCTTGCTTGTCAACCTCACCTGATCTGGACTCAGCTAAGACAACCCTCTGAGCTGTTTGTGAGAGGATTTCCTGAAAGAACTAATTCATCCTGGAGACTCTCCCCCAGAATGGGCAGTCTTCTTCTACTGGAAATAAAAAGGTCACATGAAAGAACATGGCTTTTTCCTACATACTTCGTCTCCTTGCTTGTGAATGTTTCTGTTCTGATGCTTCCTCTGCTGCCATTAACCCTCACAGACAGCAGAACCCAACTTCTTTAGCCTTTAAATGTAGACAGAAACCAGTGACACTCCAGGCCTCAACTCCAGATTAGGGTTGCAGAAGTATCCAGCCTTGTAGACTGAGAAGCTACTGGGTTCTCAGCCTCTCCAGTGTACAAGACAGCCATTGCTGGACCATTCAGTACAGATCACATAAACAAATCTAGTAAATTTCTTTTGTAATACATAATTATCTTTGTTAGTATTTTGCTCATGGAAGGATGCTGACATGCTACCAGGAGGGAACGGGTGGGGGAGGGGAGAAAGAAAAGAGAGAGAAGAAAGGGGAGAAGGGACAGAAAAAAGAGATCCCTGTCTCTTTAAAGGGTGACCATGTAGACACGCCCCGACAGGTGTCCCGTGAGAGCACATTCTGTGGGCAGGGGCGAGGCTGCAACATGGAATCACAAGGCCAGGCCTAAGAGACAAGCTAGGGCGATGGTGTAAACTGTTAGTCTGGCTCAGTTTTGTCAAATTTAAGACAAACACACATCATTTGGCAAGAAGGGACTCTCAATTGAGAAAATGCCTCCATAGGATTCTCCTGTAGGCAAGTCTATTGCATGAACTCTAGTTAGCATATAATAAAACCCTAGAGCCAGATACTGAGGGAAAGCTGAAATGACAGGAAACAGACCACAGTCAATTCTCACCCTGCCAACTTCTCAAACTGAACAGGGTAAATGTTATCTTCAAAAGTCCTTAGCCTGGCTGGTTGCTTCTACAGAATGCATGAATCTCTGCCTTCTCCTGCTTTAAATGTCCTCCCTGACCAGCTGTTTCACTCTCTGACTCAACTCTGTATCATAATCCTAGAGTTAGGATTAAAGTTGTGAGCTATTACTTACTTGGCTGTTAGGCCTTAAACTTACAGAAAAATCTTTGTCTCCTTTAATCCTGGGATTAAAGGCTTGAGTCACCCACTCTCTGACCCTCATGTCCTGACTGTGAGTGATTCTGTTCTCTAATATTCCAGGCTGGTTTTATTAAATATGCAATGTATCATCACATATCCCCTTTTGTGTCAAAATAAAAAGGTTATAACTAACAAAAATAACTAGTAATTGCTTTGTAAAAGTAGATTCAATAATCTACCATTATATCCTATCATATCTATATCTCCTTTTTTCTTTTTTTCAAAAAAAAAACTTGAATCTAATCTCCCTTGTTCAGCTTTTTTTTCTAACAATAACCAATAACAATTTGTAACCAATTACCCTAAACAATGACAATCATCCATAACCCATAGAAAGACCCAAAAACCATCCACCCCACCTATTGAGAATGTGGGTGTCATTTATTTCCTGATGTCTGGTGGTGACAGCATCTTTAGGCGGTCCTGAAAAAAAAAAGTTTTTGCTAATTGTCAAGTCCTGAAATATGAAGCTGTACTATTTGTTGTCCAGTCTCTGTATAACAGGAAAATGCAGGGCTTGTCTCAAGTCCTGGCTAGAATAATCTGTGAAGCTGGTTCAGCTCAGCTAGCCACCCCAAAATTGTCCTGAGAAGTTTGTAGTCCAAATCCAATCTTTAGTTGGTGTTTTTCACATGGACTATGGCCTCATCTTCCTTTTGGATACTTCAAAGATTGCAAGTAGGCATTGTCATGGATCACTCAAGAAAGCTGATAAAGACTACAAACCAACACAGTGTAGAAAAAGCTAAATGAAGCCTTTTTTCTATAATTAATTAGTACTTTGTATGACCATTAATATCATGACAAAATGTTTAAAATATATATATTATTTTAATATATTTTGATATAAAATTTATATCTAATAAGATTACTAGCAATAGAATAGTTCCTTAATTTTGGTTGTTCTTCTGTCCCATATCAGGTGGCTCTTCTGATATGATACATGTTAGTTTTTTGCACGTGAATGGAATCTCAACACCAGAGTACCACACTAGAGTTTACTAAAGCAGGGAGCAGATATAGGGGCAGAGAGAGCAGAGAGAGAAGAGGGAAGGAGGGGGAAGGGGGAAAGGGGAAGAAGGGTCGGACACTCACTCGTGTGAGCCCTTTCTTTAAAGGAGTGGGTGGGCCCATGTTTGCATCGCCACACCCAGGGGCATGATTGACAGGTACATTCCAGGTGAATACAAGCTTTGGAAATCCTTACAATACAGAGATTTTATATCTTTCTTTAATAAGCATGCTTGAGTTTAGAAAAGGAGAGAGCCATACTCCAACTGCAAAGCCAGTTTTAATTTATAATTAAACTGAAACTTCAAATTTTCTTATAAATAGAGAGATATAGATGTTAAGCACTAAGATTTTACCCTGTAGAGCATATTGGTACCAGTAAGTTTAATATTCCTTTGCTTGTAAATTTTTTCTGGATAGCTTTCCCTTCTGCTTTAGATGTCTAAATGTCCAAGGTCTTTTGACTTCTTGAAGATGGGTATTTATGGTTTCTATAAAGACAAAAACAAAAACCTGCCCCAACCCTTGTTTGCTGAATTTTTCTTACAACTTAAAAACTTGTCACATTGGGGAATGAGCCATCATTTATTCTTATCAAGAAGTTTCTCCCATTCAAATTGAGTCTTTATTAATTTTGATGGTATCCATAGCTTTTCTTCACCCACAGAAACAAAAGTAAAACCCTTTCCTAATATAGTACATATCCTGGTTTCTATTCTGAGGTCAGTATATCTTTGAAATAGACAGGTTGATTTAGCTCACGTGTTTTTCCTATAGTCCAATACCTTTCAGCAGCTGTTGTTCCTTTCTTATTAGCATTGAGAAAATTCAAAGTTAATAAACCATTATGTAGTCTATTTCTGGGGGACTTTGTTACTCCTTTCTATTTATTTAGCATATTCTTTAGTTTGTTTTGATATATCCATGACTGCTTGCCCTGTAGAATTGTGTGGTATGCCTGTAATACTCTTCATATTATAATAAGCAAAAAATTGGTTCATTTTACTAGAGACATATGACAGAGCATTGTCCAGTCTTAATTTGTACAGGTATTCCCATGGTGGCTATAACTGCTAGCAAATGTGTGATTACAGAAATGAGCCTTTTCTGAACTCAAAGCAGTTTCCCATTGAAATCCTGAAAATGTATCTATTGTATGATGTACATATTTTAACTTTTTAAAATTTAATTGTAAAATTTAATTTTAAATTAAATTAAATTATAAATTTAATTGTAAAATAAAACACATCCATCTGCCAAATTTCATTTCTATGTATACCTTTAGGAGTATTTCCTACTGGCAATGGAATTTGGTTATAGATGGAACAGGTAGGACATCGATTTATGATTTTTTTGGCTTGTTGCCAAGTGATGGAGAATTTTTTTTTTAACTGGTGGTATTGATGTGTTTTTTTAAAAATGAAACTCTAAGGCCTCTAACACATTTCCTATTAATAATTTATCAACTTCATCATTACCTTGTGCTAAAGGACCTGGCAGATCTGTATAGGATCAAATGTGTGTTATATAGAAGGGATGATCCCTAGTCCTGATTATTTCTTGTAACTGAATAAATAATGAAGTTAGCTCTGATTCATCAGAAATAAAGTCAGCAGTTTCAATGTGTAAACAAATCTTTCTGCATACTGAGAGTCAGTGACTATGTTGAGAGGTTCTGTAAAATCTATTAATACCATCATGCTAGCATATAGTTCTGACTTTTGAACAGAATTATGAGGGCTTTGAGCCACTTTACTTACATTTTCTGATTTGTTTGCATCAGTATAAAATGTAGGGGCTCCAGAAATTGTTGTATTCCATATAACACAAGAAAGAATCCAGTTAGTTTCCTTTATGAATTGAGTTCTTTTGCTTTGGAGATATCTGTTGTTAACGTCTCCCAAAAAAATTACTACAAATTCTTTGCCAAGGTTCACTTTCTGCCCTTAATTGATCAATTTCTTCATTAGTTAAATTTACAGCAATTTCTGCTGGGTCCATTCCTGTCAATTGATGAGGTCTTAATTTTCCTTTAAAAATCAAATCAGAAATCTTTTTCACATATGTCTTTAATTTCTTACTCAGTTTATATGGTAGAAATATTTATTCCAATATGATATTTTTTCCTTTGCACTAAAATTCCCGTAGGGGAATGCTTAGAGGGCAAGGCAACTAGGATACAATTAAGGTCTGGATCCACACAATCCACATGTGCATCCTGTAATTTCTTTTCCACCAAAGCCAATTCTTTCTCAGCTTCAGGTGACAATTCTCTCAGACTATTTAAGTCCTTATCACCATTTAAGATTTTGAACAAATCATCCAGTTCATCATTTTTTATTCCAATAGTGGTTCATAAATTGGAAATGTCTCCTAGCAATCTTTGGAAATCATTAAGTATCCCCATTCTATCTCTCCTGATTTGTACCTTTTGGGGTCTAATTTTTTATTGATCTACTTTGTAATCTAAATAATTAATGAAATATCCTCTTTTTTTTTCAGGGACAATTTGTAATCCCCAAGCAGGTAGTTTTGTTTTTTCACTTCTTCAAACATTCTTTCTAATGTATTGATATTTAAATCAGCCAATAAGATGTCATCCATGTAATGATAAATGATAGATTGTGGGAATTGGCTACATATTTGTTCTAATGGCTTTCGTACAAAATATTGGCACAGAGTGGGGCTATTCAGCATTCCCTGAGAGAGGACCCTCCATTGATATCTCTTTAAAGGCTGAGAATTATTATAAGTAGGCATAGTAAAGGAAAACTTTTATTTGTCTTGTTCTTAGACATTGCAGAGGCATTGCAAAGAAACAGTCTTTTAAATCAATAACTATAATAGGCCATTCTTAGGTAACAGATAAGGCAAAGGAATGCCAAACTATAGATAGCTCATTGGCTGAATCACCTTGTTTATCACCCTTAGATCTGTTACCATTCTCTGTTTTTCACATCTTTTTAAAATAACAAATATAAGAAAATTCCAAGGGCTGGTTGATTCTTCCATATGCTAAGCATTTAACTCTGCTCCTGTATCAGTTGTTCTAAGGCCTGCAATTTTTCTTTTGTTAAAGGCCATTGCTGACCTTTAACCATGATGTTAACCATTTTAAAGGTGTAGGTGTCTTTGAAAGATCAGCTTCTGAAGTGCCTTGTTTTTGTACAACCTAAATGGTTGGCAACTGTTTCTCATAATACTTTTTAATGTTTTCCCTAGAGTCATATGTTAGTTTATGGTTCATTTCTGTTACTGGAGAAATGTTAATCTGAGTATTCCATTGTGGCAGTAAATCTCGACCCTATAAATTCATAGCAATATTAGCCACATTTGGCTTTAACTTTCCTTTCTGTCCTTCTGGCCCTATACATTCAAGCCATCTTGCGAACTGTTTTACCTAGGATAATGTCTCAATCCCCAAAACCTAAACATTTACCTCCTGAAGGGGCTAATAAGAATACCAAGATTCTGGTGAAAATATTGTTACATTCACCCCTGTGTTCACTAAACCTTCAATGACAACATCATTTACTCACATTTTTAACTTTGGCCTTTTTCATTTATAGAAGTTTGCCAAAATATTCACTTTATGGTTTTTCCTGAGGTTTTTTTCTCTTTTCTATAGCTGTTCTATTATTCAGAACAGTATGGTTTTTTTAGAATAGGCTTTAGTTTCTTTAATTCCTCTGAGAAGCTGTTTCCTCCATGATGGCAAGATAAGACTAAACTTAATTTGATATGGGGGGGACCTTCAAAAGCCCCCTCAGGGTGTTTTCCTAAGGCAAAAAGTTTCCTTGTCTGTCCCCTTTTGACTTATACTCATTAGTCTCATACCTGCCTTTGCAACACCTTCTGCATACTCCAGAAGAGACGGGTGTTCTTTGAGATTATTTCTAACAAGACCATTGTTTCTGGGAACTCCTTGTTTACAATCTCTTTTTATGTGGCCTTGCCTTCCATAGTTGTAACATTTGATATTTTGATTTTTCTGTAAACCTCTAGAAATAACCTCTCCAACCCAGTTATTATTATAATGATAAGATTCTAAATTAATTATATCACAAATCTAATATTCCAAAGTTGCTGGCCTTGCTTTTAATAGCCTAATTATTCTTTCACATTGTAAGTTAGCATTTTCTTTTTTTTTTTTTTTAATTCTTTTTAAACTTTATTTATTTATTTATTTATTTATTTGCCTAGAACTGGAACTACAGACAGTTGTTAGCTGCCATATGGGTGCTGGGAATCGAACCCGGGTCCTTTGGAAGAGCAGACGGTGCTCTTAACCGCTGAGCCATCTCTCCAGCCCCGTAAGTTAGCATTTTCAAAAGCCATAGATTCAATTATTATTTGCCTAACTTCAGAACTTAGTACCATTCTGTTTACTGCTGCAGTTAATCTTTGCAAAAAAAAAAAAAAAAAAAAAAAAAAAAAAAAAAAAAAAAAAAAAAAAAAAAAATCTGTAAAGGTTTCTTTTGACCCTTGAATCACTTTTGTAAAGGATTCAATTTTCTTTCCTGTTTCTTCAATTCTACCCCATGTATTAAAGGCTGTGATTTGGCATAAATCCAGGTGTGCTCATCAGATAGTGATCAATTTTCTATATTAGCAAAACCTCCCTCCCCAAGAAATTGGTCTTGGGAGACTTCTATACCTCCATCTCTGCTTCTTTGTTCTATTGTTTTAGCCTTCTCCTTCTACCATGTCTTCCACTGTAAAAGTGGCCTGACCTCCAAAGCAGCAGTAACCATATCTGACTAGTCTTTAGGGATAATTTGGTGACATGTTGACTAAGAATTTAACATTTGTTTTACAAATGGTAGATGCATATCATACATGATGACTACTTCCTTGAATCTCCTTAAATCTAATATTTGTACTGGAGCCCAGCTAGCTTCTGAAAAATTTTTATCATTTGATGATTCCTTTAAAGTTACTGGATATAATAATGTTGACTGTTTGAAAGCCTTGGGCTATTTTGTGCAATTTTATAAGACAATGTTGAGAATGGTTCTTTACCATTCTAGGTCTAAATATCTCTTCATTCTCTCTTAACAGGCTTTTCTAAGACTTTCTTCTTGACATTCATATTATCTGACTTTTTAAATGATAAAACATTAATAATCAAACAAATAATATTTATAATAAACATCATGGTGATAATCCCATCTATATTATTTATCTTCTCCTTTACTGATTTCAGTTTCAAATCATCTAGACTAATATCAAAAAAAAAAAAAGACTAACTACCTTCCATTATGCTACTCTTCCCCATTTTTACTGTGGGAAAAAAATTCTCTCTCTGCTTTAAACAAATTCCCCTTTTTAAGAAATCTCAATATACTCACCAAACTTGTTGTCAATGACAATTCAGATAACTATGAAGTGGGGCAGCTACCTCATGTGATATCATCCCAAGGAAGGGCATCCAAAAAGAAGAAAACAAAACAAAACACAACCCATTAGGAGAGAGAAGCCACTGTCTGGAAAACTGACCCAGATGAATGTGGAGAAGAAACACATGTGGCCAGTCTGCCTAAGGCTAAAAGCTAACTCCTAACAGAAAACCTAGCCAGCTGGTAGTCACTCCAGCCATGTGTAACTCTGGCCAGCAAGTGGCTTTTTTGAGAATTTGTGCCCCAAAAGTTGAGCATCCCCCTTTGCATAGACTTTAGCTAGTATATAATGAAAACCCAGAGCCAGATATTGGGGAAAACCTGAAATATCAGAGAGAGAAAACAGACCACAGTCAATTCTCACCCTGCCAACTTCTGAAGCCAAACAGGGTAAATGTTATCTTCAAGAGTCCTCACCTGGCTGGTTGCTTCTACAGAATGCATGAGTGTCTGCCTATGCCTGCCTTAAATATCTTCCCTGCCCAGTTGTTTCACTTCTGGGTTCCTAGAGTTAGGATTAAAGGTGTGAGCTATCACTGCTTGGCTGTTAGGCCTTGAACTCATAGAAATCCAGAAAGATCTCTGTCTCCTGAGTGACAGGATTAAAGGTATGAGTCATCACTCTCTGAACCTCATGGCAGGACTGTGGGTGATTCTGTTCTCTGATATTCCAGGCTGATTTTATTAAACATACAATATACCACCATACAAGTCTTTGGTCATGGTGGTTCATTTCAGCAATAGAAACCCCAGCTAAGGCAATGTTCATTGCATTCAGGTGCATTCCTCTACAGAACTCTAGCTAAGACAAATGTCAATACCCACTTTTCCCCTGGTGGGAAGAGCCAGACTGCTACAAACTCAGACTCTGAAACCAAACTGCCTGGGTTTGTAACCTACCTCCTACCTGTGTGATCTCAAAAAGAGTGCTTTAGCCCTCTGAGCCAGCCTGGATGGCTATCCTAATGTTGCAGAGATAATAATGATAATCTTCCTGGTATCGCTAACTCTCTAAGATGATATATGTGGACTTCTTAGTGCAGAAGCCAGCACATCGTTACTATATTCTACATGATTCCCATTGTTTCTAGTGCACTATTAATCGTAAATATAATTTTAAAAAATATTACTGGAGTTCATGATCTAGTAGAGGAGCCTCACACAAATATTCACAGAATCTGGTTTAGAGACTGGGAAATTAGTGAGAAGTTTGTGTTTTAGGATGGGGCCTGGCCTATTTGCACAGCTAAGAGGTGATTATTCTCTTCTTGGTTTGGGCTGTTTTCCAGCTGTGGGGTTTCTCATTGATCAGATAGAAATCCCTGCAGGTCTTGCAGAGGAAGCTTTTAATTGCTCTGAATGGACCAATTTTTGGCTTAGCTGCTCAAGCATATGATGGGGGGGGGCACTTTTGAAGATTGCTTTGAGACAAATATCACAGTCAGAATGAATGTCTGATCAGACCCCACCTGACTCCCACAAGTCCTGGGGACTGGAAGGACAGGACAACACTCCTGACCTTTATTAAAATGTGCAGATCTTGTCATAGACTAAATGTCCCTAGAAGTAGATCTAGCTCAGGATTGAAGTCAATTCCCTTTATTTGGAGAGAGACCCAGGAAGAGAGACAGAAGTCACTGTAGGCAACAAAATGAGGATCAAGTGGGTCACAGCTAGGGCTTCCGCCCTGGGGAGTGGACCCCAGTACAAGCCTACCCACAGAAGGCAGATCTAGAAAGGCATACCCCAAGTCCTCCTGAGGTGTCTCCCTGCCATTCCAGATGGATGTACCCAGTGCAGGCAGCTGGAGAAAGCCCTGGGGAAAAGTGACAAACACTGGTAGTTGGAAATCAGGGTCCTGGAAGAACACCAATGTAAGTGTGAAACAAGTCCCAATGGGATGGCTCCCTGCATCCCATGTGGAGGGGCCAAGGGCTCTGGCTGAATGCATAATCTTTCTAAAGTGTATGAAGCAGTTAGATACCTATTTATAACCTTTACACTTGCTCTTCATGCCTATAATAACATTATCCTAGGGATATGTTAATTTAGAAATGGTACTTTCTTAGCCCCCATTCCATAATTGAATTTTATTCCAACTTTTCCAGCTCATCTGAGGGTCGTCGGAACAGAGCCACCTTTTGAGTCTCTATGTCACTGTGGCTCTCCCCACCAGCACATTTTCCTCCCTCATCTCCATTCCCAGTGATCAGCACTTTTGGAATCTGTAGGATGCATTCGTTCGCTGGAATTTTTATCCCGAGTCTCAAGCACCTATTTGCATAACATTAGGGCAGCTGGCTGCTGCATTCATCGTGGAAGGGCCCACATGTGATTTCCATAATGCAATCACTTGGTGGGGCTTGCTTAGGTATCCTTAAAGGACTTGTTCACCCCCACGGAGCCATCCTTCCATGCCACACCTTCTGGAATCTGCTCCCAGTCGGAATTCAATTTCCTAGTCTCGTGTATCAATGTGATTGTGTTCTTGTAACAAATGATCACTGAATAGATGGTTCATAAAAAAGAATGACTTTCTTTACTGTTTTCCCAGCTGGAAGTCCCAGATCAATGTGCCGGCAGATTAGGCGTCTGAAGGGCCATATCTCTCTGTTTCCACAATGGTGTCCAGTTGCTGCCTCCTCCAAAAGGGAGAAACACTGTGCACTTTTGGGGCAGAAAAGTGAAAGGCAAAGAAGAAACTGTTCACCTCAGCCCAAGGCAAGCAGAAGGATGGCTACATTCAGCACTTCCATAAACTTCAGATGGCCATAGTCACCCCGACGGGGGCTGTGGAGTATTATGGCTCTTCCAAACACTTTGTGGCTCAAAACAATAGGCTATCAGGAATGCATGGAGAAGGGGCTGGGACATGGCACCCCTCACTGATAAATTTGCTGCTGATAGATTCAGGGAGAAGGGGAGTCATTGGCTCCCCTTCTGAACCTAATAATGACCCCACCAGACTCCAATGAACAGTTTCAATTCAATCAACTCAAAATTGTCACACAGATGACCCTGGTTAAACTACATAATAAAATAAAACCAAAATCACAAATGTGGGAAAGAGATTTAAGGAGAAGGTATTTGTTAGGTCTCAAACCCAGGACAAATGTCAAACTAAGGTGCTTATTAATACATCCAAGCTGATGCTGGTCGCCAGGTTCTTTCAGCATCCCTCGGCCTACATGTTACAGGGTCCTTCTGGGTGTCATACCCCGCCGGCCCTACCCTAAACTTCTCCATTCCCTTCCCCCAGCTTCTCGGCCCCTATATAATAACTTGGTTGTTCTGGCTATGCTAATCTCTTGACCCAGGCTGCCCCTCCTGGGCAGTGTGTGCCCTCTTGCTCTCTCTTCCTCTCTCATCATGTGGCCTGCCTCAGTTTGACCATCTCACTCTGGACTCTCCCAGATGTCTCTATCTCTGGCTGTGCTCTCCCTTATATTTACAATAAGCCTTCTCCTCCACCATCCCTAGGAACAGTCTCTCTCTCTCTGTCTCTGTCTCTCTCTCTCTGTCCATTCAGTATTGATGGAGTGGAAGTTAAGTGGGGGGAGAGAAAAGAGTCGTCAGAATGAATCATGTACAATCCAGCTTACAGTTGGAGAAATGAAGGCTTGGAGCAAATCAGGAAGCAGCAGAGTAAAGTACAGGCTGTGACTGTAGGGTGTTCTCACCTCTCCCAAAGCATGGGCATTAGAGACACTCCTTTCTAATTAATTAGCTAATTCTTATGTGTATGTGCATTTTGCCTGCATACATATCTGTGCACCACGTGTATGCAGTGCCCAAGGAGGCAACAGGACGGTGCCAGATCCCCGAGCACTGGAGTATTAGAAGCTGTGAGAGGCCATGTGAATGTTGGAAATCAAACCCAGGTTCTCTGGAAGAGCAACCAGTGGTCTCAGCCACTGAGTCATCTATCCAGACCCAGGGATAGTCTCTTGCATGACTGGACAAATCCCCAAAGAGCATAGCCCAGATGGCTGGCCAGCTATGCTTCCTGAGCTACAGAGTCAAGGGCAAGCTCTGGCCCTGCAGCTGGAGGACTGGTGGTTCTTCTCATTCCAGAAATGAAAAGTTCCTGCCAGACATCTGGGTCCGCTTCCAAACACCACACCCGAGACCATTTCAAATGAGCAAGCAAACGGCTGCAAGGGTTTTAAACAAGACAAAATAGAAGTCTCGCCTCCCTTTCTTTGCTGTCGTGGTAACCAGGCAATCTTATCTGCAGGGAGTTGCTGACTAACATAACTGAAGGTCTGGAGATAATCATCAGGGAGAAACAGAATGCAGAGGAACTGAGGTTCTGGAGATAATCACTGGGGAGATACAGAATACAGTGAAGTGTCTGAAGAGAGCTGTGGGCTTGGATGCTGGGCTTGGTTCAATTTCACCACCTGTAAATCAGGACTAGTCCAGAAAACAGATAATAGAGGGATGCAGCGTGTCACACTCTGGTCAGAATAAATGGTTGTACTAATCAGGATTCTCTAAAAGAATAGAACTGATAGCGTGAATGTGTGCTTTGGTGTGTGTGTGTGTGTGTGTGTGTGTGTGTGTGTGTGCCCTTGAGCAGCTTACAGGCTGTGGTCTCTCTGACAGATGCTAGACAGATCTCAAAGGCATCAACAATGACTGTCTCTCAATAGAAAGACACGGTAGTTGTTCAGTCCACAAGGCTGGATATCAGCTGGTCTTTAGTCTACACTAGCTGGGTGAGACTAGACTGTGGTGGTTCCTCTCTCTGATATTTCAGCCTTTCCCTAATATCTGGCTCTGAGTCTCTTTCAATACAATCAGAATTCGGGCAGCACATATCCTTTCATGTGGGCTGCCATCAGAAGGTGTGGCCCACATTTAGAGCGGGCCTTCTGACCAGAAATGATCCAGATTTAGGATAGGACCTTTGGTCTCAAAAAATCTGAAGAATTCGTCTACAGGTATGCTGGCTACTTGTGTTTTAGTTGATTCCAGATAAAGTCAAGATGGCAGCCAAGATGTTCCATCACAGGGGGGTCCCTGTCCTTCCTCAGAGCACCCTCCTTTGAGCTTCTGTTTCCAGTCAGCTTACAGAGGTAACAGCATGGACTGGTTCCCTGTGGAGAAGCTGGCTGAATACCTGGGATGGAGAACAGGGAACATCTAGCTTCTTGCTTTTACTTCTCTAAGATATTTCCTACAAATGCAAGAGTGACCCCTGAAGGGAGATCACATGACCTGTTTGTCAGAAACCCCTCATCATTCAGAGACCTCCTCAGAATGGGGTGTGGCGAGCCGCTTCTGTCCTGCAGAACGACGAGTCACCACACCGCACGATTCTTCTCGGATCACACTTTATTGGAGTTACAGCTCAGTTGTGAAATGGTGGAAAGAAGACCCCAAGCCTGAGATTCAGCCTGCTTATATAGGGAAGCCTGGCGCGTGATTGGTGCCCAACACAATGCCTCATTAACATATAGCCAGTGATTGGTTCAAAGTAGTACTCATTAGCATATGGCTGGTGATTGGCCCAAAACAATGGCTCATTAGCATATTTGAGGATTGCATCAGATAGGTCCTTTCTCAATGCCTAATTAGCATCAGCACATCGGATTGGTCACTACTCGATGCCTAATTAGCATAAGTGGCAATAGAATGTTCCAACAAGTTGTGCAAAGGCAAACCGCGCCCTACAATGGGGCCTATTCCTGTACTAGGAACAAGCAGATAGGAGCCCAGCAACTGTACTTAGGCTCCTGGGTCCCAGAAGCAGGCTCCCTGCATTGAGGAAATTGGAGCACAGGTATGGTAAGAAGAGGAGGAAGTAAGCTGGGGAGGATGGAGCTCAGCAGAGCAGCAAAGGGGAGGTCCTCCATTCTCCTTCATAGAACCCTGAGAGGGGATATCATGGAGCCAGGGCCTCCAATACAATGTAGGTGAGTCTCCAAATTCTGCTGGAAGGCTGCGCTCAGCATTGAGCTCACATCTCTCCATAGCCATCATTGCTAGAGAGATCTCAAAGGCCAGTTTTTCAAACTGTCCCTCGGAAGGCTGTGCATCCCAGCTCTGGCAGTCAGCCAAGTCCGTAAAAGACACATCAGAAAAGAGGGTTACAGCCGAGGATGCTAGAAAACGGTCCCACAGTCAAACAGGCCTTGAGATGTTCTGTTTTAAATTAGCCCTTAACTTCCGCCCCATTAATGACAAAGACCAGGCCCTACTTTGCCATTTCATGAGCATTTTCAGTCACGCCCAAAATTATATCATGAAACTGGGGCTGGAGAGATGGCTCAGAGGTTAAGAGCACTGCCTGTTCTTCCAGAGGTCCTGAGTTCAATTCCCAGCAACCACATGGTGGCTCATAACCATCTATGATGAGATCTGGTACCCTCTTCTGTATATTGTATACATAATAAATAAATCTTAAAAAAAAAATATAGGGCTGGAGTGATGGCTCAGAGGTTGGGTGCACTGACTGTTCTTCCAGAGGTCCTGAGTTCAATTCCCAGCAACCACATGGTGACTCACAGTCATCTATGATGACATCTGGTGCCTCTTCTGTATGATGTATAATGAATGAATAAGCCTTAAAAAAAAAAAATGAAACTGTAACACTTGGGTACAGTGAGATGGTTCAGTGAGTGAAGATGCTTGTCCGTAAGCCTGACAACTAAGTCGAAGGACCAGCTTGGTGGAAGGACCAAGTCCAGAGAGCTGTCCTATAACCTCCATATTGTGACATGTGAGCCCACAGTTGATTTCAGTTGTGTGGTCTCCCAACACTGAAACACATGTGTTGTAGAAGGTTTTCTGGCCCATTTGGGCCAGAGGTTTGGAACCTGGCCCTCAGTGGCTTTTATCCCCCAAAGAAATGAATCAGACATTTATGTTAACTTCATACTGTTTGGCCCATGTCTCAAGCACATTACTAGCTAGCTCTTTCATCTTAAATCAACCCATTTCTATTAATCTGTCTACCACGTGGTCCAGCCCACAGCTCACCTGGATTTCTTACATGTCCGTCTTCTTCAGGGGGCAGATGGAGACTGACTAACTCCACCCTCCTTCTACCTGCCTGTCCTCTGATCCTCCACCCACTTCTACGGTGCTGTGCATAGGCCAAAACAGTCCTTTATTTACAGCATACAGAGAACATTCCACCACACACATGGTATGCAAAATCAGAATTTTTAGAAATTATTTATTTCTCTTCATATGTATGTATGTGTGTATGTGTACATTCAGGTGTATCACCTGTGTGCAACAGCCCTCCGAAGCCAAGAAAAGCATTAGATCCCCTAGACCTGGCAGTTGCAAGCTGCAGTATGGATGCTAGGAATCAAAGTCAAGTCCTCTGTAAGAGCAGCTCTTAACTGCTAAGCCATCTCTCTAGTTCTCAATCAGGATCTTTTTCAAGCTCAAGAATTAAATCGCATTTGAGAGCAACTGGAAAGGAGATGCTAAATTATAATCCTCACAAAAAAATATAAAGATCTTATTCATTTCATTAGCTAATAATGGAACACATAAAAATATTCTAATTGGTCTAGTTCAAAGGAAAATTCTAAGAACCACACTTCTGTGGGTTATCAGAATGCTGAAACCAAATTCCATTATATGTGGAAATCTACCAATAGGGCAGTAAGTAAGTGTAATACATTCCTTTGGAAATAATTAATTTGCTTGTCTTTGGTTGTGGACCATTGGCATTGCTACTTTTTCTGGTTTACTGTGTCACCAAAGACACTGAAGGCAGAGACAGCCTAGAGGAACTCTCTACATTGACCGTTCAGAGGCCGCTACCTTTCAGTGAGCTTTGGGGAATTCTTCTGAATGTTTCCCGATGGTTGTGTATAAGATGACTACATCAGTGGAAGAGACACTAAAAGCTACATTTAGAACTTGGCCCTCAGATTGATGTTATGAGAGAGTCTTGGAGAAAAGTTGGGTATGATGTTGAGGGCTGATGAGGATCAGTGAGGAAGGCAGCTTGGTAAGGTGACCAGAGAAAAGTTAGAGGCCGTAGAGCCTGGCACTGTCCTTTGGCAGAGCAGACACAGTGGAGGAGCTGGTGAGCAGCAGAGCTGGGACCGTGAGTAGGACTTCCTTGCAACATAGGAACTATTGTGACTATCGCTTCATTATGAAGAGTCTTAGTGAGATGGGGGCACTGGCAATTACCTGTTCTCAGCAAGTGTTATGCTTCCTCCTGTGCTGGGGGTCTCAAGTTCCTGGAAGAGGACCCTTCACCCCTTAAGTTCATCAGAATGCCCTTGAGTGGGCTTCCAAGAGCATGATGACCCCAGAGTCCTTTGTTTCTGTAACAAGTGCAAGGTAGAGAAAGATAGAAGGAGAGTCATTGAATGAAAATGAGTGAATGGGTAGAGAATGAATGGATGGATGGATGGATGGATGGATGGATGGATGGATGGTCAATGATAACAAAATGCTGAAGCTTTGTCATCACTAAGAGGAAGCATGGAGAAACAGCTCCATGCTGCCCCCCACAGCCTGAGGAGTTCCCTCATCTTTTAGGGATCTCCACTCTGGTAAAATATGATTCTTCAACACAAAAAAGAATTTCAAGAAAAGACAGTATGAATCAGTTGTTTGCCGAGAGACACTTTTAATATGGATCTTAAACACATGAGTAAATAGAGAGGGACTTGGAAGAAAATATGGAACATCTGGGAGCCTGGGTGAGGGCTTCTCAAAGAAGGAATCATAGTTAATATCTTTACAGTCGCCGTATTTACTGACGTAGGTGGGTTCTGAAAAGGGTACACAGGGGTTGCTAAGGAACATGGCTGAGATCATGGGGTGGTTCCTATACACTGGATGGGATCACAGCTGAAGTAAAACCCTAGGTGACAAGGTTTACTGGGTGAGTTAAGATGTCTACTGTAAACAAAGGTCTAGCATAGTTAGTGAGACTCCTGGAAAACATCTAGGGAAGGAATATACAGCTCAGGCATTGAGTATGGTGCATTTCTCCTTTTTCTATGTAGCTCTGGCTATGCCAGAACTCACTCTGTAGACCAGACTCAGAGATCTGCCTACCTCTGCCTCCTAAGTGCTGGCATTAAAGGCGCATGCTACCACTGCCCAACTATAGCAAATATTAATTGTGCTGGATTCTTGATTCTCCATTAGCCATAGCTTCAAGCTGATTCTGGGGTGACACTGCCCTTTATCTGCCCATGCCCACATTCCCTTCCCTCAATTCCTGTTCTCTGAAGAAGATACAAAGCATTGTGTTTCACCCTCCACTTCCCTGTCCAATGATGACCTTTAATTGGGCATTGACTGTATGCCAGGCACAATGCCAGGCTTTGTACCTTTTAGAGGCAGCCAGGGAAACCTGCTTCAGGGCTTATCTCAGAGACATTCTGAAGCCCGGCTTTGCCCCTGCCAGCTAGGTGGCCTTAGGAAAGGTACTTTAAGTCTCTGAGTGTAGCTTTTCTCACCCACAGAATGGGATCATGGTATATGGCCCAGAAAGTCCCTGTGGAGAATTCAGTGAGTGAACAAATTCAGTGAGTGTAAAATCCTTAATACAACATCTCGACGGTATTAAATGCTCATGAATATCAAGTATAACCTCCCAGACATTCTGAGAAAGGTAAAGAGTATTATTGTCCCCATTTTTAGAGACAGAAAAAAACTGAAGCTTTATTAAAGAGGTTAAATCCTTTTCTGAGCTAGCAAGCATTGGGTTCGTTCTGAAGATTCCAGAACCTGTTTGCAGAGCTGCTGCTGTGCTAATAGCCTGACTGGTTGGTTTGCGGCTTCTGTTTACTCTACCAGCTCTGGTGCTGGATTGGGGATGGCTTTCACTGACAAGCCCTGTCCTGGCTCTCATGGAAATGCCACCTCAGCACTCCACCTTTGCAGAAAGGAGACTCAAGAGCTGCGACTCCCGGGAGCCTCTCCATCTTCAAAGCGCCTGCGCTGAGCTCCCCCACTCCCCGGGAGGGCGGGTGGCTGGATGCTGAGCCTTTAGGCTAGAGCTAGCCACAGGACGTGCTTTTGGGTGTGCCAGATCTTTCGTAATGCTGCCGGACGTTTAAATCCGCCTGATCATAGAACACCCGGCGTTGGGCTGGCGAGTCCGAGCTGGAGAAAAGCCCGAGGGAGGCCCGCTGGCCAGCTGTTAGCAACAGGCAGAAAGTGCCACGTCGCAGAGGCAGCTTTCCGCTAGCCAACCCCACTGCTCCTTTTGTGAAAACGAGGTCTAGAGCTCGTGCCTGGGTGGGGACCGAGGGCAGCGAGGAGTGGCCTCCTCTCCTCTCCTCTCCTCTCCTCACACTGCCAATGCTCTCGCCCTTTACCGACCCCGTCCCTGTCCCTGTCCCCCCCACTCCCCGCTTCTTACCTGCTGCACCGCCTGTTCCAGTCCCCTGTGTATTCTTCTGCATAAGCCTGCTTAAGTATGCACTGTCACATTTGTGCACCACAGAGTGACACATTAGCACACATACTCACACAGCCCCTTGATTCTTACTTACCACATCAGAGCCGGTAAAAACCTTTAGGTAGTGGAGTCCAGTGTGTCTGCGTTTCTCCTGCACTGTCTGCCAGCAGTGATTCCCCACAAGTAATATCACTGGCCCTCTCTTCTCCCCATCTGTGTGAAAAGTGTTATGAGCACTCTCCACCTTGTAGTTATTTTCAGGATGAGTAAAATGATCCACGTAAACGATCCTGGAATTAAATCTGGGCTGCATTGTTAGGTACAAAACGTGAGTCTAGATTTGAAATGTATTTTCCCAGGGGAATTGTGTGTGTGTGCTGGTGGGAGATATCTCAGGAAGACATCTAGGTGAGCTGAGGGGAGCTCCATGGAGTCCAGGAAGGATGTAGCATCTGACCAAAGATTGGGATGTAGGGCACTGGATTAGACTGGATTCTGAAACTGAAACACCCTCCTAGATGCTACACCCTAAGATGCAGCCTAAGAAGCTGGGGTCCTCTGTGTGCAAGAGCTGTTGGGGCCTGAGTAAACTGGGGAGCACGTGATATATTCTAACCCAGAGAGGGCTCAGTTGGGCATAACTTTGGCACAGGGGGAGGCACATCACTGAAGCTACAACAAAGGGTACGCCTGATGTTGGGCATCTTAAGACAATACCAGCACTTGACACTCCTTCACGAGAAGCCTGGCATTCAGGTTCACAGAGCTTTGCAGCCATGGTGCCTATCCATCCAGCTTCCGATGCTCATTCTTGCCATAGCATGGGATCCCAGAGACAATGGGGAGTCCAGTAAATCACTAGCTTCTTCTCTATCTGCTGGTGTTGGTGCATCTAAGACTTTGATATAGAGCAGGGGTGGGGACTGGTGATCTGGAGCAGCCTCTGTCTCTCCTTGCAGTCAGGAGTTAACACTAGACAAGTACTGGGCACTATTTGTATGCAGAAACTATAGAGAGACCTTACTTGCACCCTGGCCTCAGCCCCCTGGGGATGATGGAAGGAGCTCCTGTTCTAGTAACAGGAAGAAGCAGAAAGAGGAATGGTCACCATAGAATATGCTGAGAACTCTGAAGTGACAGACTTAAAAATGTCACCATTGCACAAGAGGACAGCTTTAGGTGGGTGAGGTTAGGAAGGCTTCTGGTGCAAAGATACCCATTTCTGACTCAGTTGCAAGGTGATCACATTTGCTCTACAATTGGGATTAGCAGAATTCCTTCCGTCCATCTAGCAGGTAAAGAAGTTGAGGCTTGAAGCAGAAGAGGTGGTTTAGCAGTTAAGAGCACATGCTGCTTTCGAAGGTTCTTGGTACCCATGTTGAGCAGATCACAACTCTCTGTAACTCCAGTTACAGAAGACATAAATCTCTCTTCTGTCCTTTGTAGACAGCTGCCATGGCATATACACATACCCACACTCATTCACACACACACACACACACACACACACACACACACACACACACACACACACGCACATGCACACGCACACGCACGCACGCACGCACGCACACAAATAAAATAGTTTAAAACAAACAACAACAACAAAAGTTGAGGCACTGAAAGTGAGAACATCTATCGACCCATGAACAGACTTCCCGTAAGCTGTCCTCAACACCCTCCTCCCATTCTGTCTTCCAAATTCCACCAGAGATGCTGGAAGACAAGAGAGAGAAGGATCTGGGTCAGGCAGATAAGCAAGGCTAGGCAGCCACTGACCTGCTGCAGTGTCTGGACTTTGTACACGTGGGCGAGAAGAGCTGACATAAACACCCAGCCCCTGCATTGCCCCACCAGCCTCAAGGCTGGATTTTGTCCCTGAAATTCCCAGAACTGCCCCCAAACAGGGCTCTTAACTACCAGGTGTGGTTTAGCATGCTATGATTTTAAAAGAGGACTGTCCAGAGTCAGAAGGGGTGGTTCCATCAGCCCCCTCTGATCCTCCAGACTCTCCCTCGTATGTCAGGGAAGACCAAGAGCACACTAGAGCTTACAATAACAGACCATCAGATAAACAAGCCATGCTCTTGGCAGAAAGTATATGGAAATGGGAGTCGCAGGGCCACTTCCTGGCTAAGGAGGAAGGCTCAGGGATAATTTGGCTTCAATGCCACAGGGAAGCAGACAGCAGAGACCGGAGCTCTCTAACTCAGCCCACATGTGTCAGACTTCCTTAACAGGCACAGGGCAGATGAAGAAAAGGCATCAGACTCACAAAAGAGAATGCAGAGCACACAGACACATTTAAATTACAGGGACACAAGAAATCCTATTTTGTATAGTCCTTTCTTGTCCATGGCTTTGATTTCTATAGTTTGGTTACTCTCTATCACCTATTAAAGGGTAAAAAGGACCAAGGAAAAACCACCTTGACCCTGACAAGACCAGGGATTCAATCCAACCAATCAATCTCTGAGCTTGCTCCAGAGTCAGGCTGCAGAATCCCACCAGTTTCTGAGCACAGAATCCCACCAATCCCTGAGAACAGAATCCCACTAATCCCTGAGAGCAGAATCCCACCAGTTTCTGAGCACAGAATCCCACCAATCCCTGAGAACAGAATCCCACCAATCCCTGAGCACAGACTTTCACCAATCCCTAAGTATGAAATCCCACCAATCCTTGAGCTTGCCCCAGAATTGGCTACAAAAATCCACCAATCCCAAGCCACCCTGGAAACCCTATATAAACTCTGTACCCTGTTCAGTTCGATGCTGCTTCTCACCCTAGAGCAAGCTTCCTCCTGGATTCTTCCTTCCCCAGTAAGTCTCTTGAGTGAAATTTGTTGTACCCTGGGACATTTTTGCCAGATTAGAGCCCAGCCGTAACAACTTTTGAGTGGAGCAGAGGGAAACAGACTGTAGCAGAGCTGTAAGACTTTCCCTGGGAAAAACGTTCCCCTAATGGAGCAGAGTTGTTACGTTCCAGGGGACCTAACCAGAGCTGTAAAAACTTTGCTGGGAATCCCTCCCCAGTCAGAGCAGAGTTGTTACACTTCCACTGGGAACCCTTTCCCTGGAGCAGGACTGTAAGTTGCTATGGTGACTTTGTGGTTTTCCCTGACTCCAACTGCCAGAATACCTTTCCATCCACCCCCCCCCCCCAACACTTACACTTATGGTCCCAAAACATGGAAAAAGCAAGACATAAATAATAATGCATACATTGAATACTGATCTGAGTGTCAAAATGAGCTCACACTTTTCTCCCTTCCTCCCACATCATGAATTATCCCTTGCCTAGCATGTCTACTCTGTGTCTCTGCCAACTGGTAGTCACCTGGTAGCTATCTTGGTTATCAGCTCATCTGTAGAAATTCTATTTGGATCAAGGAACTCTTTGGGGGTTTGTTTGTTTATTTTCTTGTTTATTGTTTTGTTATGTTTTGTTTGAGACAGGCTTTCTCTGTGTAGCCCTGACCATCCTGGAACTCATTCTGTAGAGCAGGATGACCTTGAACTCAGAGATTCACCTGCCTCTGACTCCTAAGTGCTGGAATTAAAGGCATGTGCCATCATCTCCTGGCTCAAAGAACTCTTAAAAAGAGATATTATGACCTTGCATAAAGATAATATCAAGGAAGGAACTCTTAAGTAGGGGCCCAATGTTAGTTTTTTTTTTTTAATTTTTTTTTTGTTTATTTATTGATTTGCCTTGGTGTTTGCCTGGAACTGGAACTACAGACAGTTGTTAGCTGCCATGTGGGTGCTGGGAATCAAACCCCGGTCCTCTGGAAGAGCAGACGGTGCTCTTAACCGCTGAGCCATCTCTCCAGCCCCCCAATGTTAGTTTTATGCAAGGTCACAATGCCTACACTGTGTACCTCAGTTCATCTTCACGTGAAGACACTATCATCTCACAGCATCCCAGGACAAAGGAAGATATTCAGAGAGATGAAGGCTGGAGAGATAGATCTATGGATAAAATGGTTACTGGGTAGGTGAGGGGACCAGAGCACCCACATATGTGCAAACCCAGACTTTCAGGGAAGCAGAGATGGGATCCCTGAGGCAAGCTGGCCAGCTAGACTCATCAGATTGGTGAGCTCTAGGTTCAATGAGAAACCCTCCATCAGCACATAAAGAGAAGAGCAAAAGAGGCAGCCACATTACACTAACCTTTGGCCTCCACATGCACACACATGCACAAGCACCCTCACATGTATGCACATCCACACCACATACATGTACCCAAAAAAGATATTCTGAAAAACCGATGACATTCATAGTTTATTGTGATAATTATTCTGTTGTTATTACTATTATCAGTATTATACTATGCCTAAATTATAAACTAAATTTTATCATAATTATGAACGTATGAGAAAATAGCTTATTTAGGGTTTGATAATTTCTGTGATTTGGAGAATCCATTAGAAATCTTGGGATATTGCTCCCATGGATAAGGGAAGACCAGTACTTTCCTGTGGATAAGAGCAGTGACGATGAGGTAAATGGCAAGTGGAAATAGTTGAGATCTAATTTGTGGTGCCTTGGTGCTTACACTCAATGCAGTGGTCACCATGGGAGCGTGGGAAAGTAGAAAAACACCCTGTAGATCTCTGCAGGTGGATAAATGGATAAAGGCTCTATGCCATATGCATGCAAGGGATATCATTCAGTTTCTGAAAGGAGAGATTGCAGAGTGAGTAATGGTTGGAGCCTGATGATCTGTCTTCAGTCCTCAGAAACCACATAAAACGTAGATGTGGGCCATGCACCTGTGGTCCCATCAGCACTACACAAGACAAGAAGCAGAGGCAGGAGGATGAAGTGGTGGTCTGAACGAGAATGCCCGGTATCTTCATACATCTGAATGCTTGGCCCCAGTTGGTGGAACTTTGGGGAAAGAATTAGGAGGTGTGGCCTTGTTGGAGGAGGTGTGTCACTGAAGGTGGTCTGAGGTTTCAGGAGACCCCATGATTCCTGGTGTGTGAGATGCCAGCTTTCAGTTGTTCCAGCCACCATGCCTTTGCTCTGCCATCATGGACTTCAACCATCTGAATTGTAAACCAATTTAACACTTACTTTTAGACATTGCCTTAGTCATGGCATTTTGTCACAGCAGTAGAAAAATAAGGTGAATGGCCAGGAGCCCACAGGCCAGTTAGCCCTCACAGCAACAGAAATGAGGAAGATCTTGCGCAACAAGATGGAAGGTGAGATCCATATCTTAGAAGTTGTCCTCTGACCTCTACACACACACACACACACACACACACACACACACACACACACACACACCAGATAAAATGATAAAAAGGACAACCTGCCATTTGCAGCAATATAGATAAAATGGGAGAGTTCTATGCTAAGGTACTGTCTTCCTTACACACAGAAGCTGTCAAAACAGAGAGTAGACTGGTGCTGGCCAGAGACTAAGGAAGAGGAAATACGAGGTGATAAGGTCAAAGGTTACAAACTCAGCCATGCAGGATGAAAACTCCAGAGATCTACTAAACAACAAGGGCCTTTTGATTAAGACTAGTGTGCTGGCCAGGTAGTGGTGGAGCACACCTTTAATCCCAGTACTCAGGAGGCAGAGGCAGACAGATTTCAGTGAGTTCTAGGCCAGCCTGGTCGACAAATTGAGTTCCAGAACAGCCAGAACTATTACACAGAGAGACAATGTCTTGAAAACCAATAATAATAATAATAATAATAATAATGTGCTATATATATGAAAATTTGTTGGAAGCAGACCTAATATGAAGTGTTTTACAACTAAACAAAAACAGCAAAGGGGAAAAAGGCAGAAGCAGAAAGGAGGAAAATTTGGAGATCATGAATAAGTTTTAACACTGACTGTTAATTATGCAATGTTATGCTCATCTCTAGACACACCAGGTTGTATACATTGAATATCTACAGAGTTTTATATGTCAATCATACCTCAATAAGGTATTTAAAAAAGAAGATTTCATCCACCAGGCATGGTGCCACACACCTGGAATTCTAGCATCTGAGAGGATGAGTCGTAAGGATTTTGAATTCAAATCAGTCAAGGGTCAGCATATAGAAATACAATGAAATTCCACACAGCTGTCAAAAATTTGGAAGCTGTCTCTATGTCCTGGAATTTTGAGCTGCCTAAAACTAAATATCAAGTTACACATACACAAACACACACTCACACACATATACACTTACACAAGTACATACACACAGATACATTATAAATACATGTGTATTATATAATAATATATGATGAGTCTACTGACATTAAAATATACTAATAATGGAGCTATGTGAGTATATAAATATACACATACATAAACACACAAAGGCACTATAAACCAGGGCTGGAGAGGTAGCTCAGGAATTAGCAGCACTAATTGTTTTTCCAGAGGATCCAGGTTTGATCTACAGCACCCACATGGCAGGTCATAACTGTCTGTAATTCCAGGACATCTAACACCCTCTTCTGGGCCCCACAGGTACTGCATGCACATGTTATATAGACATAGACACAGGTGAAACAACCATATATATAAAATTAAAACACAAGCTGGCTAGGACCTGAAAGCTTCTTCCCTGAGACATGGCTTTCATGGGCGGAAGGCATCTGGAAAGCTCCCAAGTCCTACCCAGTTCTGACACCAGCATGACACAATAATCTTAAAGGTGGCACACATACCTTGATGGTGACCCATAGGTCTCTAACTAGACTTAAGACACACTCAATAAGAGGGAAATCATGCCTGGAAGTAGAAACCTAGCCAATTACCCATGAATCTTGGAGGAGAACCTGAGACTGCCATTTTTCTAAACCAGCATAACCCCTACCAAACTCTAAATGTTGTCCTTACACCCACAGATAAATGTAGTCCTCACTCCTCATCAAGGAAACTTCTCTTTGCAACAGACAAAGACCATTACAGAAAACCACAAGCAATCAAAATGCAGAGTTGCAAAGCCTGGTCCCAATAGATACATCTACAGCACAACTTCTGCACCAAAGCCCAGGAAACACTCCAGAAGAAGGGAAGAGAAAATTGTAAGAGCAAGAAGAACGGGAAGTTTGCTGTGAGATTATATGTCCGAGATATGTCAGAACTACACTGTCACCAACAGGACCACCTAAGCCGAACAAGGATGGCAGGGGAAAGCCCAGGAGTCCCCAGCTCTCCACAGGAACTGCTTACCAATGAAGGAATACTGAGATCAGGAGAAATAGTCTCCCCCAGGAAAGAGCACAAATGCTTGTCCAGTACCAAATGGTCATCCTTGTATTTAAGAGATTTTGGAATATATATATATCTTATATAAATATGTATATATATGTGTGTGTGTATTTAGGCATTATATTTAGGAATATACATATATGTGTATATTTAGAAATATATTTATTAATAATTAATATAACACTCAATATTTTATTGCTATATTTATATATTATAAATAAACATATGTGTATGTTAGATATTAAATATTATATATTTATATATGAAATGACAATTAAACTAAAAGAGGCCATAAGTTTGAAAGAGAGTGGGGCCTGTCATATGGGAGAGTTTGAAGGGAGAAAAGAGATATTTTGTGATTACATTATTATCTCAAAAAAAGTTAATTATTTTTTAAAATATTTACCAGAGCTGCAGAAATGACTTCATGGTTATGAGTACGGGTTGCTCTTGCAGAGAACCTGGGATCAATCCATTTCTAGCACCCACACAGTGGCTCACAACCATCCCTCACTCCAATTCCAGGGGCTCCTTTACCTTCTTACTTCTATGGGCATCAGACATGAATGCACTGCACATACAAACATGTAGACAATACACTCACACACATAGTATTTTTTTAAAAAGTAGTATTTACCAAAAGGCTAATCAAGGTGATAGTGCCTTGGCAGGTTTTTTCTAATCTTCTTAGCATTTTCTGTATTTCTTTAAAATTTCACAGTAGACATGTATAATTATAAAGAAGCAATCATTTTATTACATTTGCTATTTTGTGTATGTACATGAATATGTGCTTCAATGTATGTGTGGAGGTCAGAGGAAAGTTTGTGGGAATTGATTCTCTCCTTCCACCATGAGGGTCCTGGGTATTGAACTCTCACCATCAGGCTTAGCAGCAATTCCTTTTGCCCACTGAGCCATCTCACTGGCCCATGAGATGGCTGGGGAAATAGCTCAGTCAATTCAATGTCTCCCACGCAAGCATAGGGACCTGAGTTCAGATTCCCAGGGACAGAGAGATGACTAGGGTTCTGATGGGTGTGGCCCTGGGCTCTCCTACCCACCCCTCACCCCTGAAGCAGGATTAGCTACATATTTATGGAGTCCAATACAAACCAAAAACAGTGGCATGGTCAAAATTTCAAGTCAAGAATAGTTTGGGATAGTTTCAAAGTCAGCCTGGGAAGCTTATTAAGACCCTGTCTCAAAACAAAATTTTGAAAAGGACTAGAAAAGGCTCATGAGTAGAACACCTGCCTGGCACACATGAGGCCTGAAGTACACTCTCTGGCTCCTCAAGAAAAAAAAAAAAAATGACAACAGAAGACCATGGAGCCAAGTGTGGGCACCTCTGAGCATGGTACCCTGTGTGACTCCACAAACAGTGGACGGGCCTGGCTGGTCATCCTCAGTCATCAGGACCCAGCTGAACCAAGTATAGAGGATTCCCACCAGAAACATAGCTAAGATTAGAGCCAGAGACATCAGCAAGGAGGAATGAATCCTGGCCTTGGGAGGCCAGGGCCTGAGTGAGGAACACCCCCACCTCAGCCCCAAGGAATCCCACCAGAGAAGACACAGTAAGCATTTGTGGGTTTGCATTTGAAACCTTGGCTCCAGAGATGTTTAAAGCCCAGAAGACTTTGAGGTTCATGGATGCTAGACAGCATTAGTTAGCAAAGGTGCAAGTCATGAGACCTTTGCTCAGGCCAGGCTGGTGGGTCTGGAGCTGGAGGAGGTATCTGTTTAGTGCAAGGAATTTCCAGGCTAGTCCAAAAAAAAAAAAAAAATCTTCTCTCAAAACATCCATACATGCATACACAAACACACACACATACACACACACACACACCCCACAGAAAGAAACAGAGACAGAAACAGAAAGACAGAGACAGACAGGCAGACACACACACACCTATGCCTTACCCCCACATCTCTGCTGGAACCATCATATTACTTCCAACATGCCACCCACAAGCTGGCCCACAGGAACCTGCCCTAGGCCTCCCACCCCCATGCCTCCTGGATCCTGGACACCACAAAGAGTGCCTGTGTTGCGGTCCAGCAGACGCTGAGGCTGCAGACAGCCTACACCTCCCGTAGGCCACAGGGCACAAAGGCTGGTCTGTGTGGCCTGCCTGACGAGCCCACTACCTCCCTTCCTCCACCAGGCACAGGGATAAAGTCATCAGACTTTCCCAGGAGGCTGCCGGGGCAGCTGAGGAGACAAGGAGATGCCTAGTTTAAAGGTCCAAAAGTGGTCCTACAGGGCTCCAGTGTACTGGCAAGCTGTGGCTTTCCTGCAATGGTGGAACTGCTCCAGTCTCTCTGAAGTCTCCTCTTGGTCCAGTCAGGTAGCTGAAAGGCTACTTCACACTCTTCCCTAATTAGAGTCTTCCCACACTCAATACGGGTCCCACAGTGGTGGCTCCTACTATCTGCGGGAAAAGGCCAGCATTGCCCATTAAGTCTATGTTCCTTCTCTTCTGGATACCTGCAGCTCAGTTCCACCAGTCTTTATTTGCCCAGCACTGGAATTGATCCTTGAATCCAGAGCCTAACAAATGCTGAGCAGGCACCCTGCCATTGAGCTATATCCCCACCCCCTTTTTAATTTTCACTTTGAGGTAGAATCTCTCTCTAAGTTACTCAGGCAGGACTTGAACTTCCTCTTCTCCTGCCTCAACTTCTTTCGTGGCTAGGATAATGGTCCTGGGTCACCAGGCCCAGCTCTGACTGCCTTTGAACATTCCTGAGAGACTGAGACCCACCAGAGCTGGAGCTTCCCAGACGGTCATTTTCCTTCATCTCTGCATGCTCCTTCCACACACTTTATCAAGTACCTTCTGTGTGCTAGACACGGTTTTGACTATGCAGTTCCACAATGCCTGGCCATCCACTTAAACAGGACCCCAGGGGCATCTGTCTCCACAGAAATGGCTCCTGTGCTGGGTCATGAATTGATGCAAATTGTGTGCCCTTATGAGCACAGCGGGTGCCCAGTGGACTGTTTCTCTATTAGGTACCTGAGTGAGCTGTTGATAGGCCTCCCAGCCCTGAGTTCTCCCCGAGCTCCTGTGCTTTGGTGAACAGTGCCCACAGAGCTCAGTCCCCACGTCCACACTGCAAGCTTTGCTTTGCAAGACCCCTCAGGCCATACTCAGAAGAGCCCACAAGTGGCCAGAACTCAAGGGAGGGTGAAGAAAACCTCACTGATGAGAGTTTGGATCTGACAGATAAACACTACAGCCTCCCCTTTTCTCCTTTCCAGAAGGACTGTTCTGATGTGTCCACCCTCGCTCCTTGGATGATCCTGGCAGTGTGAAGGAACGCCATTGTCCACACTGGTACCCAGCATTGACAGACTCACCACTGGCTTCTCCTCCCCCTCCCTCCATTCCCTTCCTGGCATGTGGGAATCTAGAAAGTGCTAGTCTCAGAGTCTGCTTTGGGCCAAAACATCATTCTGTATCTTCTCCCTGGCCTGGCTCACACCCTGACTTCCTTTGAAAAATGGATGTCATGTGTCTGTTAAATGCTGGACGGCAGTGGGTTGGGCACTGTAACCCTTTGTGGACAACCCTGTCATCTCTTCCCTCAAGTCATTCTCATCTTGTAGAGAAGGAGAAAAACACAGAATCTGCACAAAGCAAAGAGTGTCAGAAAAGGGCCAGAGAAGAAGGAGACATGGCTAATAGATGCTATGTCATCAATTCTAGGGGACAGAGCAAAAAGACTGCCCCTTCCTATCATCTCTAAGGCCTGGCTCTGGATACTTGCTGGCTTTTTCCCCAAAACTCCTGTTCACCATGCACACATCGTGCACACATGCGTAACACAGGACCCAAGTGCAGATGCAATGACCTAGATTCAGTTTATGGGAGATAGTGGTAGGAGATGAGGTGGAGACATATAGCCCGTTTTTTTTCCGCCCTCACCACAGGTCTGGTGGAAGCTCTGTGCAGTGACCTCTGTGGGCTGCCTCTCTGACCAGTCACAGGCAACTCATCCTGGAGCCCTTCAGGAGGAAGGCCTCAACTCATGGGTTCCTAGACTGACTCCACTCAAGTGGGAGCAGCCGGTCCACAATGACAGGCTTTGTAGTAATGCATACTGAGTTACTACCTGTGTCCTGATGTGGTCCTCAGAAAGTACTCCTCCTCCTCACCTCATGCAAACCAAGTGCAACTGTTCAGTATTCAGATGACCTCATGTCATCTCAGCTTAGTTTACACATCTGGAGGATGACGGCAGTAGGGGCTTAGTATCCTGGGACCTTCACATAGATGGTCCCCTCTTCATACCAGCCGGGAGAAAGCCGAGTTGTCAAAAGGTTCTGGGCTCCTGACAAGGGCAAGGGCTAGAGGCGTGTGTCTCTGGTGGTTCTTTTCCCCAACATGTCTGCTCCCCTCTCCTTATCCCCTCTGCTACATCACTCACACAGCGTTAATATGGCCCGCCCCAGTCAATCGGTCTCTACATATGGATAAATACAGACCATTCACTTTCCTCAAAATTGGGCTGATGTTTACCCTGCAGTCAGTTTTTATCGTCCTCTGTCCCTATAAGAGAATACTCAAGCTTTGATAATTTATTACCAAGACATTTCACTCATGATGCTAAAGGGTGGGGAGCCCGGGCATATGATGTCTAGCAAGAATCTTAGAACTTCTGCTTCAACCCATAGTAGAAGGACGGAAGGGGAGTGGTTTACAGCTCACTCTCAATACAAAGAACCCACCCCAGGACAACTAGTGAAGCCGTGAAGGCAGAGCACTCAGCTCCCAACACAGATATTTTGAAACTTAAGTTTCAAATGTGTGAATTTAGCTGACCTGTTCAAGCTCTCCTCATCAAGAGCGAGTCTCCCTGGGCAGGCAACATCCTTCCCCTCTGAGCAACCCCATGGTGTTCCACTGGATGTGCTACCCGTGTTTATGCTGTTGACTTGTCCTCTAGCCCAGGAGATCTCCTTAGCAACTGTCCCTGGAATTTGGAGCATAAGTTATCCGCTTGGAGTCTTCTCCCAGACTCCCTTAGAAAGCAGGAAAAGCACTGTTGTTGTATACTTTGACCTGGTGTTTGTTGCTGTTGTTATTGTTGTTGAGACAATGTCTCACTGTGTAACCTTGACCGATCTGGACTCATAATGTAGATCAGGCTGGCCTCAGACTCACCACAATGTTCCTGTCTCTGAGGTGTGCACCACCACACTCTGCCAATCTGGTGATTTGAAGTTCACAGCAGTGAATAAAATAATAGACCGTTTCTCTCCCTCCCATCCCCTCACCTTCTTCTTCCCCTGTCCCTCTGAGAGTAAGTTTGAATTTATTCTGAGCAATCTTCCATGTTCCCCGTGGGGATGAAACCATTCTCAATTAGTCCCACTGATGAAACGTGTGAAACTCCATCCTGACACTATAGGAAGGACAAAGTCAGTCGGCCCCCTGCCCCAAAGGCCAGCTCTGGGGCTTTCAAGTTCAAGCAGCAGCAATTCCAGGACAGTTTCAAGTATCCCTTAGGGCCTTCAAAAGAAGAAAAGAACACTGAAGAGAGTGAGAAGACACTGTACAAAATAAGGCTTTGAGTATTGAATGGACCAGTGTCCCTGGAAATGAAAACAGCTCACTCACCTGGGAAGTTTGAGAAAGGCTTAATAGAGATCACACACAAAGATGCAGGCCAGTTCAGGAGACAGTACAGGGCGTTGCTTGTCCCATGACCAGCAATATTAGGAGACCACTCCCAAAGATGAGGTGGCAACCACAGAGAGGGCCCCAGCCAGAAACTGTGGCCTTAGGCGGGAGATGACCCAACAAATAGGAACCCAGAAAGGAAAGAATTATGGACAGGGACTCCCTGTTCTCTAAATACTATCAAAACCAACAGCTAGAATAATATCCCAGGGACCCACTGATGCAGGCTTTAGAATCAAGCATCCCAAGACACTAAGCTGAATAGATTGGGGACCAGGCAAAGCCCAGAGGACAGAAATGAGACATCTCTAACACAGATGCTCTGAGAGTCTAGATTCCAATTAGAAATTACCCGGTTAATGAAACTGGGAAGTAACGGTCTGCACTGTTATGATTGCTATTCTTTTACAAATATTGTCAACTATTTTCCTTTCAAAGGCAAAGTTCTCCCTGCAATTGAAATTTGATTTTAATTATGGGATTTTCCACTTACATGCTGTTTTTCCTGACCTCAGACATTCAAGTAAATAAAGGCATGGAGCAAGTTGGGGTTTGGTATATTTCCTACAACCCCACCCCTCAACTCTGCAATGTCCTCACTGATTCCATAAAGGAGAGAAGAAGAAACACAATCCCCCAAAATGATTGCTGGAAGAGGAAACATGCACGGAAATGCCAGCCAGCCCTTGCACAAAGACTACCTTGCAAAGGTCACACCCTACGTAAGTGGCTATGCTCAGTCAGAATAGCAGGACAGCTGTCACAGGGGAGCGCCAGGTGGCCTTACAGCGTCAACTCTGATCCTTAGGCTCCATCAACAGAGGCCTCCCCCAAAGGCCTTTCCTTCACATTCCATCAGGAAGCCCCAAATCTACAGAACTGTGAAGGCAAAGAGCCGGGCTAAGTCCTGAGAAAGGGGCTTTCTTCCCTCTCTGTTCTGGCTGTTAGACATCATTGCAGAATTCTATCTTCACTCATAACGGGACAACAGTAAAGCCAGCCCCTGGGGCCGGGAGCTCAGCTCAAGCCCAAACACAAGTCCATCCCCATCCTCCCAGCTGACAGACAGATGTTGGGATTCACAGAAAGTTCTTGAGATATGATGTCACCCTGTTCTCTGCTGGACCTGAGATGTCAGGTCAGGGAGAGCCTATGAAACCAAAGTTGTCACAAGCCAGGCTCAAATCTTTCCCTCAGACATTCCCCCCTTGCCAACACTAGGTTGAGGGCCTTTCACAGACTTGAAAGACAGATCAGGAAAGTGCCACCCTGAACTGAGCGAAGGAAAATTGCATGAAGGTCAGAAGCCAAGTTTGAAGATGCTGCTCTTAACAACTGACCTTTTTAGACAGATCCTGGAGAAATTTCTCCCTTGGCACAGTGTTGGAGACCTGGGCGGGGGGCGGTGTGGGGAAGGGAGGATTGCTGGGGCTGGTAGTGTGCATCTTCGCCTCTCTGAGCACCTCCAGGGTTCTCTTGAAACACCTATTGTTTCCTGACTGGTGGCTGTGGACTTGCTGGATCTTTTGCGTCATAATTCCTCAATGGAGGCCATTGTTTCCTGCCACAGGCTCCACAGTTCTTGTCTTGCTCTGTGACAGTGTAACAGGATCCAGCAGTGCCCACAGGAGGCCTTTGCTCCCTGGCAGTGTAGGCAGAAGCTGCATGGGCAGGATGGAGGAAAGGCTCTCTGTTCTGGAACTTGAGTGACCTGACTAGAACAGATTTCACCACTGCAGCCAACCTGTTCACCCCGGTCTTCCAGCCACATGACACCCCTTTCCACTGATCTTGAGACGCCTAGCCTTTACCAGTACCCCTATCTCCTGGTAGCTGGATCCCGAGAAGTTCCCTCCCATGTTGAGTGCTCACCTCTATAATCTGATGTAGATTCGAATGGTCATAAAAGACACAGTGGCTTCTGCCTCACTCTCTTGGATCACTCCCCCAAGAGATAGCAAGCATTCTGTGGAAAGGTCTAGGAACAAAAATTGGAGAGGATGAAATTAATGTAATGGGACCAAAATCAATGTGTCCAATGGAGGCTCCCTGGCTTATAGCCTCCTCTGTCCAAGGGTAGTACCTTCAAATCTCTCTGCCTCATCATCACATCATTTTCTCCTGTGTGAGGTGTGTTTCAGGTTTCCATGACTCTCTCCTACAAGAACATATACAATTGGCATCTGTGTCCTATCTTGGAAATCTAGGCTAATTCTTTTGACTCTCAATCCTTAAGCACATCTCCAGAGACATTTTTCTTTTCAGTATTGGGGACTGAGCCTAGGATCCCATACATGGTAGGCAAGTACACTATCATTGAGCTACTCACACAACACTCATTTTACTTTTTTTTAAGACTAAGTCTCAGTTAGAGGGATGACTCTGAGGTTAAGAGCACTGACTGCTCTTCCAGAGGACCTGAGTTCAATTCCCAACAACCACATGGTAGCTCACAACCATCTATAATGAGATCTAGTGCCCTCTCTGGCTTGTATACATAATAAATAAAATCTTTAAAAAACAAAAACAAAAAAAAACTAGGTCTCACCAAGTTGCCCAGGCTAGCCTTGACAACACACATGTGAAAGTCAGAGGACAATGTTGGAGAGACAGTCCTCTTCTACTGCAGTGTGCCTTCCAGTGATCAAACTGAGGTCAACAGGGATTAGAAAAGGCAAGCACCTTTACTAATAGGCCATCTGGCCAACCACACTGAAGTTGATTACAATTGTCCCAGACATGCTAAGTGGTACTCTCTGAGATTTTCAAGTCGCTGTCAAGGATGCTGACTCTACGTTTTAGGATCACCTGAGGCATTATCAGTCCTGGTAAATCAACCTCAGTCAATCAATCAGTCTTCAAGTTTTCCATTATTTTCAGCTCACAAGTCCTCTAGAAATGATCATACTTCCTTATTTGTCTTCAGAAGAGGCAAAATGAAAGCTACAATTAGGATTTCTCAAATCATACTGCTAAGTTTATGTCCTGGCCCTGAGGCCCACAAAAATATTCTGTCCCATATGTTCTTCTGCAGACTGCCAGCTTGCTGCATCGATATGGACCACCGGTGAAGCAGAGCTCCGTGATGGCAAAAGCCTTCTCAGAGAGAGACGGGAGGAGGAGAAGGGCAAGATATGACCCCTAAGAAACCAGCCCCGATGGCCTACTCTTCCAACTGGGCCCCACATCTTGAATTTTCTGCCCCTATCTGGGAGCAAGAGCTTGTAGGGGCATCTCATATTTAAACCAGAACATGATTCATTTCTCCACCTTTCCTGTATCAAAAGAGCCTAAAAGTACTTTCTTTTTTCTTTTTAACTAGAATGTGGTAGAGGTGACCCCATGCCATTCCAGAAAAATCCTTTAGTAGACTCCTGTCCTGCCTCTTGCCCTTGAACTCCTAGTCATTCTGGACATCAACACAGGGAGCCTGGGATGCCTCTATAAAATGCCACCCAGCCAAACCCAGTCAACTTGCATAAAGCCACCTGTAGCCATCAGGCTGTGGCAATTTATTATACAACAAAAGCTCTCAGAAGAGCCACCTGGGACGTCTGTAACCTGATCCAAGTGGCAGGCCCTGAGCTCCCAAAAGTAAAGACCACCATGAAGACTTGATACTTGTAGTGAATTTGGGTGGTGAGTCCCGGAAGTAAACAGGAAGGGGTGGAGCAGTGAGAGAGGAAAGATGGTACCCATGGGAAGAAAGGGCCCATGATTAGAACACCACCAGGGACCTCATGGGGGAGAGGGCAGAACACATCTCAAAATTTCTTGGAAACCAGTAATAGAGGTTGCTGAAAATTTTTGACAATAATACTATACATAATCCAACAATCACACTGGCTGCTCTTCCAGAAGCCCTAAGTTCAATTCCCAAAAACCAAATGGTAGCTCACAACCATCTGTAATGAGATCCAGTGCCCTCTTTTTGTATGCAGACATATATACAGGCAGAATGCTATATACTTAATAAGTAAATAATTTTTAATTACTCAGCCCAGGGGCTGGGGAGATGGCTCAGTGGTTAAGAGCACTTGCTGCTCTTGCAGAGGACCTGAGTTCAGTTCCCAGCATCCACATGGCAACTCATAAATACCTGTAACTCCATGGCCCAGGAATCCAATGCCCTCTGGTGACATCCACAGGTTCCAGGCATTTAGGTGGTATACATTAATACATGCAGAAAGAGTACCCATAAATAAATAAATATGTCTTTGAGGTTTTTATTTTGGGGGGTTTTGTTTGTTTGTTTGTTTGTTTGTTTGTTTTGAGATAGGGTCTCATTGTGTACCCCTGGCTGTCCTGAAACTTGCTATGTAGCTAGGCTGGCCTTGAGCACACATAGATCTACCTGCTCTGTCTCCTGAGTGCTGGATTAAAGGCATGCACCACCACACAGAATATAAGTTAGTTTTTTTAAGATTTATTTATTTATTATGTATATAGTATACGGAAAAGGATACCAGATGTCATTATAGATGGTTGTGAGCCACTGTGTGGTTGCTAGGAATTGAACTCAGGACCTCTGGAAGAACAGTCAGTGCTCTTAACCTCTGAGCCATCTCTCCAGCTCCAAGTATTTTTAATTAAAAAAAAAAAAACTTGGAGTTGGGGAGATGGCTCAGTGGTTAGAGCACTCACTCACTGCTCTTCCAGAGGACCTGGGTTCAGTTCAAAATTGTCTGTAACTCCAGTCCCAGAGGATCCAACTCATACAGACATACATACAGGTCAAACACCAATGCATATAAAACAAAAATAAATAAATCATTTTAAAAGATATAAAAAACTTTAAAAATTTTCTAGTCCAAGGTTTTATGTTGTAGCTGCCCAAAGAAATGAAGAAACAGAAATATATTTCCAAATGACTCTTGAAAAGATATTTGCATGATCATATTTATTACAATATTAGCCACAGCAGCTGACAGGTAAAAAGAAACTAAATATCCACCCACAGATGAAGGTAGTCAATATAAAAACACTAGAAGACTTTAGCCGTGAATAGAATGACATTTAGGGGCTGGAGAGATGGCTCAGCGGTTAAGAGCACCGTCTGCTCTTCCAGAGGACCCGGGTTTGATTCCCAGCACCCACATGGCAGCTAACAACTGTCTGTAGTTCCAGTTCCAGGCAAACACCAAGGCAAATAAATAAATAAATAAAATGAATAGAATGACATTTAACCAGGTGGAGCAACACATACCTACAATCCCAGCACTCAGGCAGCTGGGACAAACAAAGGACCATGAATTCAAAGCCAATCTTAGTACCACAGTGAGATTCAAGCCAGACTGGATGACATTGTAAAATCCTCTCTGGAAACCAATAGAAAAAAAGGAAAATCCAGATATATTCTATAACATGGAGGACACAACTTCAGGATATTATGCTAAATGTCTGTCACCGAAGAACAAAACTGCATGATGTCATTTGCACAAAGTTCCTAGAACAGTCAAATACACAGAGACAGAAAATCGATGTGGTTACCAGGGCCTGGGGAGAGAAGGAAATGAAGAGTTGTCCCACGGTGTGTAGAGTTTCAGTTTTGCAAAGTGACAGGTCTAGAAATCTATCACATGTGCTGCACGCAGTTCACAGTGGAGTGTCACACTCAGCGGTACAAAGGCTGTAAACGCAGTGTTTTATGCCTTTATTTGTCTGGTGCTGAGGATGGAACTCAAGTTCTCATGTATGCTAGCCAAGTGCTCTACCACTAAACTACATTCTCAGCCTCCTTCAAGTTCTGTGTTTTACCACAATTAAAAAAATAAATCAGGGCTGGAAAGATGGCTCAGCAGTTAAGAACAAGGGCTGCCCTCACAAAGGACCCAGGGTTCAATTCCCAGCACCCACATGGCAGCTCACAACAGTCTGTAATTCCAATTCCAGGGGCTCTGACACCCTCACACCAATGCGCATAAAATATTTATGAATAAATAAATAAATTAGTCTTGGCCAGGGGTGGTGACGCACATGAGGCAAGATTATTTCTGTGAGTTGAAAGGCAACCTTCTCTGCACAGTGAGTTCCAGGACAGCCAGAGATAGATAGTGAGACACAAAGATACACAAAGCCATGAGCATGTAGAGGCAGGGTCAGAGGTCACCACGAGGTGGCTGAGGACACAGGCAAGGCACAGACTAATCTGCCATTTCATTTATCTTGTATTCTATTTCCTCGTCTACCTGCCAGAGATGAGGATAATCCTCTAGTGGAAGATTTGCCAGGGCTGTTCTGAAGACAGTACGAAGTGTATGCACAGTTAAATATGCTTCACAAATGCTGGCAGAAACTACCATTTCCTACCGCATCCGGCCCTGTTACAGAGAACTGCTTCTCAGCCTCCCTGTCTGCCCTGCCCTGGATTACCCCAACCTGGGGTGAACTGGACCCCAGAAGTCAGGCAGAGCTGCTCTGGTTACCTGGTTCTCTCATAGCTGCTACAGTTGCTTGGACTCAGCCCTGCAGGCCCAAGGATGTCCCCAGGCCTGTCCCTAGGGCTGCAATTTGACAAAACCTGCTCTGGATCACTCTGGTCCCATCCAATTCTGTCCTCAAGGCGGGAGTTCTTCCTGGCCTGCCCCTAGCCTACACTCCACTAAACCAGAAGTCTCCTCTCCTTTGTATTTTTAAAAATAAGCAAGCTCCTCTCTCAGTTCCGAACATGTGGAAGCAGTCTGAGAGCCCCACGGATGGGGCAACGGCAGCTCTGAGTTCTCAGAGGTGTCCAGCCACCTATCCTTCCTAGTTTACAGACACCACACACCACACCCTGCCCCGTCAGAAACACAAGCTGCCCTCAGGGCTGGCCCCTGCTAGCATGACGTCACTGTTCCCTAGGGAAGACTTTTCCTCTGAGTTCCTCACTTCCAAAGCAGACTGGAAAAGGCTTTTCTGGATGCTGGGAAGGCATGTGCCCACAAGATTAACAGGGCTGCAGAGGCTGCAGTCTTCCAGATGCTATTTTCTTCTTTATTCCTTTTGTGTTTTCCAAAGTGGGCATCTTTTTTTTTTTTTTTTTTTAAAGTACTAGAGAAAGAAATGAGAATTTTTTAGGTAAGCAATTTAAAAGCTTGCTCTGTTGCCTTCAGCACCTTTCCCAGCTTCTGCTCACTCTGGGCTCCAGTGTTAGCCATTCCTCTGCAGCTCTCTCTGCCTTCAGCCCTTTCCTCTGAAACTGTGAGCTAATTTCAGTGTTACTGTGAACTATGCCAGGCTCCTTAGATGCTTCTAGACTTTTCCTTCTTACCTGGAGTATTTATCATCAGATTTTGTTCTTCCAGACCAGAAAGCTGATCTCCTGCTGAAAGAATGGGACATTATATTCCTAGTTCTGTTAGAAGGTGTACAACCTGAGGCCAATCTCAAAGGAAACTCAATCAGACTCTAAGGACATAACGCAAGATCCCTACCTTCCTTTGTCTCGATGTCTTGGAAGACCTGCTTGGACTGAAGGACTAGAAACAGAAACAGGACACGTGAATGTAGCAGAGGACTGGGACATTGTTTTTTGCCATAAAGGACATTACTGAGGCTGTTGACGACATCTAATCACAATGAGATGATTGTGTCAACTCATGTCAGTTGCCTGAGCCAGGACACTGGAATGTGGCTATGTCTAGAATGCTACTCCCTCTCTTTAGGAATTATACACTAAAGCTTTGGGATGGGGTCAAGGGCATCATATCTGGAACTTATTCACACTTGATTTAGAAAAGGTATATGCATACATGAACAGATGCACACAAGCAGAAATAAAATAACAAGACAAATGTGGTAAAAATGTTACTATCTGGGAACTCTGGGTGAGCAGTAGGGACAATTTTTGTTCCATTCTTGTGTTTTCCTGAATGTCTTTGATTCTGAACCTTGTGTTAATGAAGGTAATACTAAGATTGACTCCTAAATGGCCCCTGGCTCATCTGCTTGCTTTCTTGGCCGTGAACAGAGTAGCTAAGGGATCCTTAGCTTTTCAAAATAACATGTTTTGTTTTGTTTGAGGCAGGATCTTGCTATATAGCCCAAGCTAGCCTCAAACTTACTCTCCTGCCTCTGCTTTCCTAGTGCTGAGATTCCAGGTTGCATCACCATGTCCAGACTACAACGAGCTTCCTTAGTCGCTGCTATTACTGTACCCAATTTACAAAAGAGGAAAGTGAAACTCACTTATTAAGGTCATAGCAGCTGTCAGTGGCCCCAAACCACCAGCACTGTGCCACAGTGACTCACTCTGACACTGATGAGGAGACTGCCTGTCCGTGGCTGGGTTAAATTCCTTCTCCTGGTTATCCTTTGCTGAAATGATAGAAGCACAGTGAGAACAGCCTTGATACAGTAAGCCCTGGCTACGCACACATAAATGTTCAAATTACATAGAAGTGAAATATAAAACTCAGTTCCCCAGTAGGATTAGACACATGTCAACTCCCCAACAGCCTTGTGTAGTTAACATCTACTGTTGTTACAGATGATTGAACATTTCTACATTTGCCAAATGTCATCTTGTGAGTGCTGTTTTGAAAATCTTCATGTATAGTTTACTGCCCACTTCAGTTTCTCTTTAAACTCACTATGTAGACTAGGCTGGACTTGAACTCACAGAGATCCTCCTGACTCTGTCCCCTGAGTGCTGAGATAAAAGGTATTTGCATTCATGCCCGACTCCCTGGGTAACTTGGAGTTCACAAAATTGTCTTTGCCACACACAAATTAAAATTTTCTGGCGTCAGAGGGAGACACCTACAGGTAATATTTGGAATTACAACCTAGCACAACCAGGCACTGGTTGGACCCGTCTTGGTTAGCAGCTATCAACAGCTATCTGTGAGGTCTTAGATGGCCTGACCTTGTAATAAAAGCTCCCTCGCCAGGAAAAGATTAGGACAAGGCACCAGGAAGACAAACTTGGACAGAAAATGCATCCACCTCCAGCCTGAACCCTCCAACGGCATAGCCCACAGGGCTAGCACAATGAGGGCCACCCAGGAAATCCATCATAAACACTAACTATATCTGTGAAGAAATGACTAGTGGAAGCAACTGATTCATTTGGAGGAAGATTCCAGAACCCTACACCGGGCATTTTCTTGTCCTAACTTTGATTTTTATCTGGATGCATCACCTCCGAAGACATCAGTATAGAAATTGGATTTACTTTCAGGCAACTTACGATACAAACACACACTAAGGGGTGTTTGAACATTATGGAGTTATCAAGCACAGGAAACAGTGAAACTTCTGGGTAAATCAAAAAAAAAAATGTTCCCATTTTCCTTTGACACAAGATTGCAGAAGTGAGAGGTGGCTTGTTTGATTGAGAGATGGATCCATCTAAATTATTTATTGACCCACTCAGCTCACAAACACTTATCAGGCCTCACAGTATCCAGGGAGCAGGAGGTGGAAAAAGCCACTCTGAGTCCTGAACACAAAGGTTCATCTTGGCTTGGTCCCAGTACTAGACTTTTATATCCCTGGACAAAATGCCAGACAAAAGAACTTAAAAGGAGAAAGAACTTGGGATAGAGCAAAGGTTCAGTGTTTAAAAGCACTGATCGTTCTTCAAGAGGACCTGGATTCAATTTCCAGCCCCTACATGGTGATTTACAATCCTCAGTAACTCTGGTCCCAGAGGATCTGATGCCCTCTTCTGGCCTTCACAGGCACTACATGCATATGGTGACACATAGGCAAATACTAATACACTTATTATAAAAGTCAATAAAGGCCAAAATAAATTTTTAAGAAGAAAGAATTTGTTAGGCTTATGGTTCTGTCCATGGCCCGCTGGCTCTATGATTTGAGCCTAAGGCAAAGCTGAACATCGTGGCAGCGTGGCCATTTACCTCATAGTAGAAAAGAAACAGATATGAAGAGACAAGGGTCTAGGCATAATCTTTTACAGGCCCCTGCTCTGACCTTCACCTGCACTCTGAGCCTTGAAGGACGTGTGTGGCGAGCCGCTTCTGGCCTGCAGAACGACGAGTCACCACACGCACGATTCTTCTCGGATCACACTTTATTGGAGTACAGCTCAGTTGTGAAATGGTGGAAAGAAGACCCCGAGCCTGAGATTCAGCCTGCTTATATAGGGAAGCCTGGTGTGTGATTGGTGCCCATCACAATGCCTCATTAGCATGTGGCTGGTGATTGGCCCAAAATAATGGCTCATTAACATATTTGAGGATCGCATCGGATAGGTCCTTTCTCGATGCCTAATTAGCATAAGCACATCGGATTGGTCACTACTCGATGCCTAATTAGCATAAGCGGCAACAGAATGTTCCGGCAAGTTGTGCAAAGGCAAACCGCGCCCTACAGACGTGGCCTGTGGATTGCTAGCTGCTTTCCATGCTCCACACTCTGTCTTTATGTTTCTGCCTTCCTGCCTGGGAGGGTTAGATGAGGAAGTTTCAGAGTTTATCTGGTCAGTAATTTTTCAGCCTGCTGGGGAATTTTCACTGTCCTACACCCCTGAAAGCATGGTGTATATAAGTCTGAGATTGACCTTCAATAAAGGGCATTCTCCTTGCAAGAATGATCCACATGTCTGTGTCTTTTCAATCCACAGGCCTGAGCCTGACTCAAAGACCCCAAATAGCAGAGGTGGATACAACCTTTTAAGACAGACCCCACCCACTCTCAGTGATCAATTTCCTCTAGGTAGGCCCTACTCCTAAATTTTCCACCACTTCCCAAAATAGGCCATCAACTGAGGACAAGGAACTGAGTATTCCAGTCTGCAAAGGATGTTTGGAATTCAAACCACAGAAAAATTAGTCAAAGAATGAAGTCTTGTTCTGTTTACAGTTTGCTCTGGTTTATTTGTTTGCCGCAGGGTTCACTATGTAGCTCAAGCTGGTTTCAAACTGGTAATCCTCTTGCCTCTGCCTGCAAAGTGCTGAGATTACAGGTGTGCCCCACCATGCTTGGCCCAAATGAATTCTTGACTTTGCAAGGGAGATGGAGTCAGAGCTGGATCCTAGGAGCAGACACATTATATTTTCCATAACAAAGAAAAAAAAGGATGCTAACAAAAGCCATCAAAATCATCCTGGGGCAGTAAGTGCTCTGAAGAGGCCTGGGCTGGGGGTAAGGGTTAGACTGTGGTTCTGTGATCTTCAGAATCTAGTAGGTTCAGGTGCCAGGTGATCTCAGGTTCTGGATGCAAATCTCCAGTTTGAAGAAAATAAAGCATAGTTAGTGATGTGATCCCTGATGGCTGGGGAAGATGCCATTTCTGGGGTGAAGCTCCGTGGGACCTACATGTGGTCATCAATTGCTGGTGGCCCGGGAATGCTAATGGACCACCTGTCTAGAATGAGAGAGGTCTCAGGTGTTGGGGATGGAAGAACATCAAATGCATCATTCGTTGCAAAGTCCACAGTTACCAAACCCCCAAAAACAAAGATCATCTCTGTAAGTATTCCTGGCACTCCATGTGGTTGAGCCAACATGGCTCCTGTGGGATACACCTCCTACGGAGGCACGCCCCTAAACGTGATTACGTAAACCCATGCACACCCCTTCTCTTAAAAAGAGATGCCATGCTATGGTCTCTCCTCTCCTGTCTTGCTTCTCTGCTTCTGTACCTGCCTGGGAACTCTCTTAAATAAACCCTCGTGTGGCCTTGGTAGTATGAGTGTGTGTCTCTTCTCACTGGCAAAACCAACAATCTCTCTGCTGTGAAGTAATCCTTTTGTATATTGTAAAAATGTTTTGCTTTCATTGTTAATAAAAAGTTGACTGGCTGATAGCTAGGTAGGATTTTATTCTGGTTTGTAGCACAGCAAAAATCGACGAACTGGTCTGACACTCCATATTATAAATAAATCTTAAAAACACAACACTGGGGCTAGACAGATAGCTCAGTGGTTAAGAGCGCTGGCTGCTCTTCCAGAGGACCCCAGTTCAATTCCCAGCACCCACATGACAGCTCACAACTGTCTCTAACCCCAGTTTCAGGGGATCCAATACCTTTACACAGACATACATACAGGCCAAACTTGAAGCACATTAAATAAAAAGATGTAAAACAATTTTTAAAAAAAATCCATAACATTAAGCAAAAGCAATTAGGCACAGAGAGAAAGGGTGTGACTTAGAGATAAGGTTCTTATCTAGAAAGCCTGTGGCCCTGAGCTTTACGCCCGGCAGTGCTAACAGAACTGAAAGGAAATGGGGGGGGGGGGAGTGGTAGACGGAGGGGGAAAAGGGCATTTATCTGGGGCTAATTTATATAAGGTTCAAGAACAGGCAAACTGGGTGTAGTGGTGCCCACCTACCGAATCAGGCCAATCTCTGTGAGTTCAAGGCCAGCCAGAGCCAAAAAATAAATTTAAAAAGTATCCTCTAGCCCAGAGAGGAAACTCCGCAGACTAAAACTCTGAGGTTCACTGAAGGTTCTCAGATGGAGCTGGGGAGCAGACGTCGGGTATCACGGAACTCCTGATGCACACCAGAGGAAGAAGGAGCTCTGGCTTGGGGGACACATGGCTTTGGGGAGACGCCCTTCCCTTTCTCTTCAGTGCTTCTAAACTAGGTTTGGCTCTGCATGGAATCCAGGGCACCCCACACATAAACACACTCCTGAGCATGACTAAGATCTGATCCTTCAGGAAAGCAAGGTAACATCTTCACCCCTCAGGTGGTCACTAACATGCTGCCTCCTCCTCCTCCTCCTCCTCCTCCTCCTCCTCCTCCTCCTCCTCCTCCTCCCTCTTTATGGTTTTTCTAGACAGTTGTTTCTCTGTGTAGCTCTGGTTTTCTGGCACTCACTCTGTAGACCAGACTTACCTGGAACTCAGAGATCTACCTGCCTCTGCCTCTCAAGTGCTGAGATTAAAGGGCGGACCACCACACTCTGCTCCATTGTTTTGTTTTTGTTTGGGGTTGGGATTTTTTAAAAAACAGTTCTGAGAATGGAACCGAGGACCAGAGGCATACTAGGCATCTGTGATGTTCCTAACAAATCCTCTCACATGCTTGGTCACAAACTTCATTGACTTTTTTCCTTGGAGGCCTATCACAGTGGTTCTCAACCTGTGGGTCAGGACCCCCTAGGAAACCCTTCTATCTCTGAAACATATTTACATTACAATTCATAACCACAGCAAAATTTTACAATTATAAAGTAGCAATAAAAATAATCTTATGTTTGGGGTCACCACATGAGAAACTGTATGAAGGGTCTCAGCACTGGGGAGGCTGAGAACCACTGCTGTGGAATAATTACCAAGTACTTCAGGGATGTTCAGTCAGCCTTGGTTGACTGAGCCCGATGTACTGGTATCCGCCCTAATCTCAGCACTTGGGAAGCACATGGATGAGCTGAGGGTTCCTAACAGAGCTGTCAGGCAGTCAAATGGGGAGATAAAGCATAAAGAAGCAGGGGCTGGACAGATGGCTCAGTGGTTAATTCCCAGGTTCAATTCCCAGCACCCACATGGCAGCTCACAACTGTCTGGAACTCTAGCTTAAGGGCAAAACACCACTGTACATAAATAAATAAACCTTAAAAAAAAAAAAAGAAAAAAGAAGCAGAAAGAGAAATCTTTAATGTCTAGTACTTGGGAGGCAGAGGCAGGCAGATCTCTGTGAGTTCAAAACCAGCCTGGTCTGTAGAGTGAGTTGTAGGACAGCCAGGGTTCCATAGCTGGCCTGGAATACACAGTTCTCCTACCTCTACCTCCCAAGGACTGGGACAAAGGGCAAGCATCACCACACCTGATTTTTAAATTTTTATTATTCATTTGTGAGTTTGTGTGTGTGTGTGCCCTTCCACTCTGTGGGTCCCTGAGATCAAACTCAGGTTGGCAGGGTTGACAGCGAGTGCCTTAACCACTGAGCCACCTCACCAACCCCAGGAGTTAGGATCTCACCAGGGCAATTTGGAGGTAGTGTCAGGGCAAAGACAGAATAACCATTTTGGGCCAGGCAGTGGTAGCATACACCTTCATTAAAAGAGAGAGAGAGAGAGAGAGAGAGAGAGAGAGAGAGAGAGAGAATTTTGGTTAAAGCACATTGACTTCTTACTTGAGCCCAAAATGCTGAAGGCTGGGAGATAAGAGTCTTTGTCCTAGGCCTGCAATCAGTCAGTCTGGATTCCAGGAACAGGTGAGGCATTCAAAGGGCAGACCCTCCTGGGGAGGACGAGACCTGGGTAGGACCACGCCTTGACCAGGATGCTTTAATTACACACCTTTTGTACCCTGCCCAAACTTAAAGCTCCAGTCAGTACCCTGAAGACAGAACAAACCCTTTATTTCTTCCCCTTTTCAATCCATTCCTTAAATCTGTCAGAAGGTAGAGGTAAGCTACTCCTAGATTCCCAAATCTTCCTGGGACACGCTTTGTCCAACAAGAACAGGCCTTGACACTGCCATTTTGATGCTAGGTCTCAGGAACAGCTGAGCTGCCGCTACAGGAAGAGACTTCCCAAGGGACCAGGTCAGTCAAGGGACCACCAGATGTGTACCCAAGAGCTCAGGAGTACACAAAACCCAAGCAAAGACAACTGGCCGGCTTGTGACTAAAAATAAGTGTGGGGAGGCTGAGTATTGGGGGGGGGTGTTGGAAGAGAGAAAGAGAGCTAGAGAGAAAAGAGCTTGGGTAATAGGACAGGAGCTTCAAACATTCAAGGCTCTATCTCTGAACCACTCCCCCCCCACACACACCCACATAGTCGTTTGTTTACTAAGGAGCACTCCTGTGACAATAGGTAACCAATAACTTAAAACAGGACAAGGAACTAGAGGTTTCCAGCGCAGTACCTGAAGAGTGTGGACATCATCACTCCATCTCATTAAGTAAGACTGAACAAAGAGAACATGAACAACTCTCCTCAAATCTCGTCACAGAACTGAGGTTACAAGGTGAAGTGCCCATACACAGGACAGACAAGGCTCAGTGGAGCAGGGTTTGCCTACCATAAGCAAGGCCCTGCCTTTACTCCCCAGAACCACTGCAAAAGCACAAACAGAAATGATCAAGTAAAGACAGACCAGAGTGATAGATACACAGCCTCTCAGTATAACCGGTGCTGTGAGACCCACCAGCGAGGCTTCCACAGCAGCCAGCAGAAGGACAGGACAACCTGAATGTAGATGACAATGTGCTGTGGGGAAGAAAGGCTCCAGGGGACAGTCCCAGGACGGGGTACACCATGCTTCTGTGAGTTTACCTCCAAGGCTACCTACCTTGTCCTCACAGTAACACCGGAGGTAAGTGTTCTTGTGCCTGTGGGTGGGGTGTGGGATGAGAGGCTCGGTCTCTTTGAAATATACCAGAACATTCTGTCCTTTTGAACCAAGTCTGCTTCTAAGAGAAACTATTTTACCACAGCCTAATCTGATGAAGTCCAATCAGAATCCAGGTTGAACTGACCCAGGGTAAGGAGAAAGGCGAACCCCAGCCTCCTGCAGATGTGTGTACCACTAAATAAGAGAAGAAAGCCGAAGCCTGGCTGTGAATTCACAGCCTGGGGCACAGGCTCACTAAGGGCCAGAGACCAACTGTGGGAATTCAGAACGAGCCCCTCCCCCCAAAAAAAACTCCTTAAGCTCTTTACTAATAGAGGCCTTCTGCCATAGTTCCTTTTATCTGGGACATCATGCCTGGCTTCAAAAAAAAAAAAAAACCCTACAAAGTGAGAGCTGAAAAGTTTGGAGAGATAAGCGAGCGTCAGAATCTGATATGACAGAAACGTTACAATGACCAGACCAGGGCTTAAGAAACTAATTGTGGGGGCTGGAGAGATGGCTCAGTGGTTAAGAACACTGACTGCTCTTTCAGAAGACCCGGGTTCGATTCCCAGCACCCACAAGGCAGCTCACAACTGTCTCTCACTCCACTTCTAGAGGATCCTTCACACAGACATATATGCAAGCAAACCACCAATGCACATAAAAAATAAAAATAAATCATTAAAAAAAGAAGAAACTAATTGTGGAGCTGGGCATGGTGACACACAGCTTTGATCTCAGCACTTGGGAAGCTGAAATAGAGAATTAGAGACCAACCTAGGCCACACTAGGAGACCCTGTCTCAAAAAATAAACATACACACAGGCCTAAAAATGATGAGTATAGTTCACATATATGATGATTAATGTAATAAGGACTTTAGTGCACAAGGTAGACAGATGTTAGATAGATGCTCTAAGCAGACATGGATGTTAAGAAAAATAATAAACCAGGTATGCTAGACGGTATGCTAGACACATAAAAACAAAACAAACACTGTCTCAGAGGCTTAGTGGTTTCAGAGCACATATTACCCTTTCAGAAGACTCAGCACCCATCCTGACAGCTTGAAACTGCCTGTAACTCCAGCTTCAGGGGAACCTAAAACCTCTGACTTGCACTGGCACATCTATACTCAGAGCCCATAGTACACACACATATGTGCTTGCACATGCATCACACATATACACTTACAATTAAAAAATAATAAAAATAAACCTTAAAAAAAATACTGTAAAAGAAACAAAGAATGGCTTAGATGTCACATCAGCAGACTGGACATGGCTGAGAAAAGGACCTGTGAGGCACGCAGGCATACCTATAATCCCAAAGGAGATTGGGAGGACCAGGAGTTCAAAGTCACCTTCAGCTACACACTGAGTTCAAGACCAGCCTGAGCTACATGAGACAATAGAAACCTCCAGAACCTGAAAGAAAAAGAGGGACTGAGGATGTTGAAGGCACAAATAAACAAAGAAGGGAACTTTGGGTCAACCAAACAAGCTGTGGTGTGTGTGTGTGTGTGTGTGTGTGTGTGTGCAGGGCTATCAGAAAGAACAAGCTAGACTAAGTAACAGCAAGTAAGAATTTCTCCACTGAAAAACACAAATCCAGGAATCTCAGAAACTGCTGAGCTATTGCTGAGTAGAAAACAAACAAACAAACAAAAAAAGACAAACAAAAACATTATATTTGAATTGCAGGGAAACAATCTTGAAAGAAGCCAGAAGAGAATGCTGGGAAACCACACAAAGAAGAGGGAATGAACCGGGCCTGGAGAGGTGGTTGGTGAGGGCATCCGCATGGCAGACAGCTCACAACTGTGACCCCAGCTCAGGAGATCCAATGCCCTCTACTGACCTTAGTAGGTGCCAGGGGTGTATGTGGTGCACGGACATAAATGCAACCAAAACATCTGTATGTATAAAGTTAAAGTAATTTAAATTTATTTCTAAAACAATGAGTGAAATGCCTAAATTGATCAAAGGAAATAAACCTAACCTAGAGTCCTTTACCTTGTAAAATTATACTTTAAAAGAGGAAAGAGGAGTGCCCTAGTTGGCTTCTCTCTGCTGAGATTAAAAATCAACTTAGGAAGGACAGAACTTCTCCCTCTTATAGTTTCCCATCCATCATTAAATGAAGCCCAGGCTAGAGCTCAGGGAGGCTCCAGGGAGTTCCCTCTTCACAGATGATGCCATGTGAATTAAGTTGACAAACACAAACAAGCCAAGGGGAGTAAGCATGGTGGTAAAACCAGAATACTAGCATTTGAACGGAGGACGCAGGAGAATCAGAAGATCCAAGCCATTCTGACAACATTCAAGGCCAACCAGGGCTATATGAGAGATTCTGGAGAGAGGAAGGGGGCAGAAAAGAGGGGTAGGGAGGAAAGAGAAACTAGAAAGATGGTTCAGGGATTACAAGCACTTGCTGAAGTAGGAGAATCTTGAGTTTAAGGCTAGTCTAATCTACACAGCAAGATCCTGATCCAAAAAAGCAAAATATAAGAGACAACAAGCAATTTCTCAGAGCTGTCAAGAGCACATAAGCCACTTGCCAGGAGAAAATATTTGCAAAAGGTGCAAATGAATTTAATAAACACTGTATCCAAAGTACACAAAGAATTCTTAAAACTCAACAATAATAATCAGGCATGGTGGTGCATGCCTTTGATCCCAGCACACAGGAGGCAGAAGGTGTATCTCTGAGTTCAAGGCCAGCCTGGTCTACATTGCAAGTAGCAGGACAGCAAGGGCTGTGTGGAGCGACCCTGCCTCAAACAAACAAACAAACAAACAAACATAAATACCTGAACAATTATGAAAGGAACAATTGAATTAAAAAAAAATAAAAATGAGCCTAAGGCCTTCACAGAATCTTTGCCAACTAAGATAGACAGTAAATAAGCAGATGTACTACTTTGCCCAGACTGGGAAAGCCAGTCATGGCAAGAAGTGCTGGCTCAGTCAGATGGCAAAAGTGTGGTGAGCTTTGTGAGAACCCACCATGTTGTCTTGCTGTGTGGCTGGGCCCTTTTTCCCAGCATGGAGGAGTTGCTCTTATATATGTACTCACAGCACTTCACATTCAGACTAGAGATGCTGAAACAGCAGCATTAACATATGAAAGAAACCAGATGACAAAAAAGATTAGAAAGCCTACATCACCTAGGCTCCATAGTATACACAGAACATGCCCAAGAAAAGCCCCCCACACACCAAAGAGGCAGGTACAAGGAGGACAACCTATAAAAGGGCACACAGCTCATGGCACATCCCTTTTTGGATGTTTTCTTCAGCTCAATGGCCCACTTCTGTAGTGGAATTATGTTATGTTGCTACTGTTTCCTGTCATTGTAAATATTTGTCCTGCCTATGGGTTTAATAAAAGCTGATTGGCTAAAGTCAGACAGGAAGTGTGGGCGGGGCTACTGGGCTAAGAAAAGTTGGGAACATCTCAGTGCAAAGACAAACGCCAGACAACAGTGCCACAGAGTTGCTGGAGCTTCCTGGAGATGCAGAGGAAAGAAACGGAAAAGAAGAAAAGGTACCGAGCCGCACGGCTGAACAAGATGGCTTGAGTTCAGATGAAGGAGCTAGCAAGTTATATGCCTGGGTCATAGGCCAATCAGCATAAAAATAATATAAGCCTGTATGTGATTATTTGAGGCAAAGCAGGGCAGAGAATGGGTCCAAACTTCTGGTGTAGGTCTGGAAAGTTATGGCCAGAAACATTTTACAACACACTTCCATTCTTGGAGTGTTTACCTTCCCTTCCTGCCTATCTTTCTTCTCTTTGTAGATTTATTGTTATTCTTTTTAATTCTGTGTATGTATGTGTTGGGTGGGGGGGGTCTGTAATGTGTGAGTGCCCATGGAGGTCAGAAGTGTGAATCACCTGGACCTGGAGTTACAGTCAATTGTGAAATGCCCCGTGTGGGTGCTGGGAACCAGACTCCAGGCCTCTGCAAGAGCAGTCTGCACTCTTAACCACTAAATTCCAGCTCTCTTTCTTTCCTTCCTTTAAAAAAATAAAAAGCTTATTTTTTTGCAAGTCAGTGGTGTTGAATGCCTTTAATTCCAACACTTAGGAGGCAGAGAGCCAATCTCTAAGTTTGAGAGCAGCCTGGTCAATAGAACAAGTTCCAGAACAGCCAGGACTGCACAGAGAAAGCCTGTCTCCAAAATATATGTATATTTTAATTGTCTCTGGAATTATTGTGTACTTCACTGGTGGGAACATGTCATTACACATTGCTCAAAATCCAGAGAATGTATGCCAGTGTGATGGCTATTCATGCCTGTTCTTGCTTGTCAGCTTGACTATGCCTGGAATTAACTACAATCGATAAATGGGGGACACACCTGTAAAGGACATTTTGCTCAATTTGAAGCAGGTAGATCCACTTCTATTCCAGACCTCTGAGGTAGGAAGACATGCACCTTGAGGTGGGAGAAAATACACTTGAACCTGGGCCACATCTTGTGCTGGAAGCCTATATTAGGACATGAGTGGAGGAAGCTTCTGTGCTTTGCCTATTTGCCCTCGCCTTGCTAGCAAGTTTATTCCTTTGCTGGCATTAGAGCTTACTTCTTCTGGATTTCAGCATCTACTGAGGACCAGCTGAGATATCCAGCCTCATAAACTGAGCAACTACTGGATTCTTGGATTTTCAGCCAGTCAGTGTTAGATTAGCTGGGCTGAAGCCTGGAAGTAATTTGAACACATCTCCTTTCTCTATATAGCAATATCATTCTATAAATTCTTTCCCGCTAGAGAACTCTGACTAACACACCAAGAATGAGTGCTAATGCAGATTACAGACAGCAGATGCTTGAGTTATAGCAGATGTGCCGCTCTGCTACAGGGGGCTGACCGTGTACAAACCTATGAGAGAGGAGGGAGAAGGCACACAGCAACTTTGTATTTTTCTTTCAGTTTTGCTAAAATCACCCCGAATAGTTAAAGTCTATTTAAACAAGGTGTGAAAATTACTGTGATAGAAACCAATCAATGTAGGGGGCAAGAAAATTTTCCTAACACACTATGGTGGTTTGAATGAGAACAGCTTCCACAGGGGTCATATATGACTGTTTGGTTCTCAGTGGAACTGTTTGGGAAGAACTGGAAGGTGTGGCCATGGTGAAGTAGGTGTGACACTGGGGGCCAGGCTTTGAAGTTTCAAACACCCATGCCAGACCCAGGCTCTCTATTTGCCTGCAACTTGACTTGGATTTAAGCTCTGCTCTCAGCTACAATTTCAGTGCCATGCCAGACTTCCTGCTGTCATGCTTCCTGCCATAATGCCATAATGATCGTGGATTCTAACCCTGAGTCTGTGTAAGCAAGGACCCCGTTAAATGCTTTCTTCTCTAAGTTACCTTGGTCGTGGTGTCTCTTCAGTGTCTAAGACATACTCTAACTGTAGATTTGGCACCTGGAAGAGAGGAGGGAGCACTGCATTCTGGGACAAGAGCTCTAGGGCGAAGGCAAGAGCCAGGTAAGGAGACACACGTCAGCCCAGCACTGTGGAGATAGATGGTAAGTTAGGTCAAGCTGGACTATATGATAAGATCTGTCAAAAACAAGAACACATAGTGGTTGTTGAAATCAAAAATGTAAGCCAAGATTTTAAAGTTCAGTTAAAGAGAAGTAAACTTCTGTTTGTAGGAATGTGGGCTAGGCAAGTTTCTCCCTCTTCTTTCCAATGAAGCTAAAAACTATGGACATAGCACATACGATAAGTGGAAGGAGACTGGGAGGAGACAGGGGTCACCACTGGGGCCCCTGGAATCTGGGATTTTTTTTTTTCATAGAAAGGGTCTCGGTATATAGCTCTGGCTGGCCTGAAACTCAGTATGCACACCAGACTGGCTCCAGACTCAGAGATCCACCTGCCTCTGCCTCACAAACATTGGGATTAAAGGTGTGCGTTATCAAGCCCAGCCTCTGGGCTTTTCTTTTTGTGTCTTGTACTCCAGAACAGGTGCCTGGGATGACCACACTCTATAAATGCAAACAAACAGGCGCACTGCAGGGGAGGGGGAGACACACCAGGGGAGGGGGAGAAGGTCTACTCTCTTTAGCCAAACAACTAGAGGAAAAAGAGTCTCAGAAGAGCATTTGGGGGTAAGAAAAAAATAAGACTAAAAAAAATTTTTTAAAGTAAAGGACCAAGATAAAAGTCTCAGGGACCCATGGGACTGTGATCAAAGAGCTGACATCCATGCCCCTGGAGTCCCAGAAAAGGATGAGAGACTGAAACTGAAAAGCAGCTGAAAACATATGATTATATTTTTCCCTAGTTTGGTTGGAGAAAAAAGAAGGAGCAGAAGCAGCTAAAAGCATACCGCTTACAACTATGTGTGCTGAAGAGATGGCTCAGCAGTTCAGAGCTGGTAACTGCTCTTGAGGAAGACTGTTGGCCTCCTTAGCATCCACGATGGGCTGCACCAACACCTCTAGCCTCAGAGGGCACCAGAACACATACACACACACACACACACACACATACACACACACACACACACACACACACACACACACACACACCTAAAAGTAAAATCTTAAAAAGAAAGAAAGAAACTCTGTGAACAGGTTAAACTAGAAGAAATTCATGAGACACAAAATAATAAAACTTCCAAAAAGTAATAATAGCAATAACAGTAAGGTTGAAAGCAACAAAGCCGGGGGTATTGCCATCAGACAGTCTGGAAGATGGCGCATTTCTTACCAGGAACTCAGGATACCAGGAGGAAATAGCGAATGTGTTAAACGTTTGGAAAGATCTATCAACCTACAGTCCCTGTTTGTGAAAACATCCTTCAGAACTGAAGTCAGGACATTTTCAGATGCAGGAAACATAGCAATTTGTTACCGTCAGGCCTGGCCTGGAAGGACCGTTAAAGGAAAGAAATCAATCAAAGAAGGCACCTTGGAGCATCAGGAAGAGGAAAAAACACTGCAAGGAGACCGCATTTGAAGACAATGGACCCTATTTCCTCTCCTAAATTGTGTTTGACACTTGAAGGAATGTTGAGAGTTTCCTGCTAAAAAAATTCCACTTCCCCCACAGACGCCAGAAGTTGTTGCATCCCGTCTTCTGTAGGCATTTTGAGCATCCGTACACGTGGAAGACAAAAGTACCCGCCTTGCAATGAATAAACATGGTCCCGCCTAAGGTCAGCCCAAGTCTCTTTGCACCTTTGTCTCTCTGCAGCAGTTGCTTGTAAATCATCTAACTGATGTAAACGCGGCTCCTGTGGTGAGGATGGTGCGTGGCGTAAGATATGCCAGGGCGCAGTACAAAAACTGCTGAAATGGCCGCTTCGTGGGTGGAAAAGAAAAAAAGTTTATTTCAAATTGCCAAGGCTATCTCTCAAAGAAAAAGCAGGGAGAAGCAGGACAGGGAAAAACCTTGAGGGTTACAAAGGGAGGGTACCTGGGAGGAGGGCAGGTTAGCTGGCGGCTAACATGGGGCCCTGATCTGTTGAAAGCTTGTTCGAGTTGACAGAACTGGATGCCCTCTCCGGAGGTTGGGGGCTGTCGGAGCAGATAAGAAAGTAATAGCTTTTCCTGACAAACAGAAACCCATTTTACAAGGTTTCTGAAGAATGCTGAGTGTTTACTGGGTCACAGTCTAGCCTGAGTGGAGCCCAAATTGTCATTTAGGGATGGAGGACCTGACAGTATTTGATACAACTATGTTACAGAGAACAGAAACTAATTAGCCTTTAATAACTTACATATCTGATGCAATTAGGACAACCATGGGAAAGGGCCTGCAAAGAGATATATTCAAAACCAGAAACCGGATCTTTTTAAATAAACATAATACCAAGGAAATATGCATGACTGTACATGTATGAATCTGATAACTCAATGAGACGTGTGGCTTGTTAATCAGCCTTTCATTCCTGTAACAATTTCTCAGGCACTTTCCCTCAGCATTTCAGAAGTTCCAGTCATCAGCTGGGATTGACTGCTTTGCTCCTAAGGCGGGACTGAGGACCACAGTAACAAGAAGCCAGGAAACAGAAGGCATCTGTGCTCAACGGCCTCCTCCGTCTTTTATTCCACCTGGGCCTCCTGGGTTTTTGGACCTGCAGCCTGAGAAAACTCAAGTCCTCTGTTTATGGAAAGACCTGCCTCAAAGGAAAAGATGGAAAGCAATAGAGGCAGACATTTAATATCCTCTCTGGTTTCAGCACAGGTACAGCCCCCCCACACACACACAAATAAGTCTTGTTTAAACATTATGTTAAATGGCTACCTACTAAATGTTTCTCCCCATAACATTATAAGAAAGGCAAAACTCCATACTCATATTCAGCATTGTGCTAGAAGCTTTAACTAGTGAAATAAAGCAAAAACAAAATAAAGATATTTGAGAGACGAAAGACTACAAAATGTAGCAGCTTGATGTGGTGGTACATGCCTTTAATCTCAGTGCTTGGAAGACAAAGGCAGGCAGATCTCTCTGGATTTGAGTTCAGCTTGCTCTCCAGTGAGTTCCAGGGCATCTAGTGCTATGTAGAAAGACCCTGGAGAGAGAGAGAGAGAGAGAGAGAGAGAGAGAGAGAGAGAGAGAGAGAGAGAGAGAGAGAGAGAGAGAGAGAGAGAGAGAGAATATGTAACAGAGAAATAGTATCGCCCTGTGTGGTGGATATAGCTCTGTGATGGGAGTGCTTGTGCGATCTTCAGGGATATCTTTAGGGAGTGCTATCTTTAGGACCCTGAATTCCATCCCCAGTGAGTGAGAAAGAAATAGGGCCCTATTTGCAGATGATATAATTGCCTATGTAGAAAATCCCAAGGAATTGGAAAAAAAATAAAATAAAATGGATACTATAACTAGTAAGTAAAGATCAGAGCTTGACATCTAGGACCCATGTGATACAAAAGAGAACTGACTGTACAGGTTGTCCTCTGCTCTCCACATGTATGCTGTACACACATGTGTACATACATAATAACGTAACAAAAATTCCTTTCAAAGAAATGGAGAGACATAATACGTCATGAATTAGATAACCCCACATGTGGTCAGTTCTTCAAACTGGCTGACAAGTCAAAGTCATTGCTATCAGAATTCCAGCCCGGATAGGAACAAGATTATTTTAATTTTTTATATGTAATGACAAGGGAAGCAGAATAAATAATTCCAAGAAAGATAAAGTTGGAAGAACTGACACAATTGACTAGTTTGAAGATCTACAACAGTATTGGAGAGGGGATGGATGGACAGACAGACCAGTGGAGCACAGTAGAGAACCAGATGCTCATGACCCAGGCAGCTGCCTGCTCAGAGCGGTTCAGATGCCACAGTGAAGTGACATTGGAGCAAACAGGCATTCACAGGTCACACAGGACACAAAACTCAACATCGACTCCAGAGCCAGAGAGGCAGGATCAACAGTGATCCCACAGGAGGGAGGCTTTGGAAGAGGATCCTGATGTGGAAGTCTACCCTGGCCTACAGAGTGAGACCTTGTGTAAGAAATAAACTTAAAATGGGTTATTGACTTATATGCAAAATGTAAAGCATAACCCTTCAGAGATAGCACAGAGCAGCAGCTCTAGGATTCAGCTCTTGAGCTTTATATGAAGGTCACTACCCATAGTGGTCAAACTGGACTCAATGAAATTAACATTTTCTTGTTAAAGGGATGGGAAGACAAGCCACAGGGTGTGATTTAATGTTTCCAGCCATTTAGTCAACAAAGAATAGAATTCACAAAGTTCCATAGTATGAAAACAAGCAGTGCAATTAGCAGCTAGATTTTAAAAAAGAACATTTCTCTGAAGAGGAATTTCAGACATTTCTCTGAAGAGGATATCCAGACAGAAATGGGTACATCAAAACATGTTCTGCACTATCAGCCACCAGGGAAATGCAAATTGAAACCACTGAGACACCAGCAAACGCGCTACTCTGTATGACTGTGAAGTGAACAGCCACCCCAGAGAACAGGTGGCAATCTGTAAAGAATCCAAGAATCCCCACTCAACAAGAGGAAAATCATACCTAGTACCCAGGGCTAGTGAAGTCCTGAGTCTTGGAGGAGAATCTGAGACTGTCACTTTACTAAACCAATATAATCCTAACTAACTATATTCTAAACATTTGTCTTTACACCCACAGATAAATGTAGTCCTCACCCCTAATCAAGGAAACTTCTCTTTGCAATTGACAGAGATCATTACAGAAAACCACACGCAATCAAAATGCAGAGTTGTGGAGCTCAGGCCCAATGGATACATCTACAAACACTCCCACGCCTAAAACTCAGAGGATATTGCAGAAGCGAGTGGTGCAGAAAATTGTAAGAGCCCAAGGATTGGGAAGTTTGCTGTGAGATTGTGTTTTCTAGAAAAGTCAGAAGCTACACCCTTGAAGCCTCACCAGCATGGATGCCTAAACGTGACCTGAACAGGACTGACAGATAGACTCGGTCTTGTGGATGATGGAAAGCCACGCAGTCTCAACTCTACACGAAGAACTTCTGGCAACTAAGAAATGCAGAGAGTGGGAGAAATGGTCTTCTCTAGGACAGAGCACACAACTGGTTCTCCAGTACCAAACGGTCAGCCCTGAGTATATACAGAGGAGGACCATTCTACAAGCTGAGCAAGTTGTAGTCATGCATTTAAGAATTTATATGTACATATGCTTTTGATCTTAGCACTGAGGAGGAAGAGGCAGGAGTATCTCTGTGAGTTAAAGGTCAGCCTGGTGTACATAATTCCAGGACAGACACCTTGTCTCAATATACATATATAAAATAAAAATAAAACTTCAGGTGCCAGGCATAATGTGCATTCCTCTAATCTCAGCACTTTGGAGGCAGAGACAGAAGAACTGCAAGCTGGAAGCCATCCTGGACTACATAGTGAGACATTGCAAAAATACAAAAACAAAAATAAAAAAAATTTAAGCATGCAATTTACATTTGACCCAGTGACTGCAAATGTACTTTTGTAATTATTCTAAAGAATAAAAATTTATGTTCAAGAGGCATAAATTATATAGTAATACTAATTCAAAAAAGCCTTATTTGGAAGAGCCAAAATTAGAAACAAGCCTACCTCCCCTAAGAGGCAAATTGTTAGAGAATAGTGGTACATCCACGTCATGGAGTTCTACTCCACAATAAGAAGGAATGAATTCTTGATAACCTAATATACTCTCCAGAGAATTACACTAAGCTAAGAAAATGGAGCTAGAGAAATAACACAGTGTAGCTAGGAGCTAATGGTGATTTATCACAGCAATAGAAACTCTAATTAAGATAGAAACTGGGCCAGTTGGTGGTGGTGCATGCTGGACAGTGGTAGCACACACCTTTAATTCCAGCACTCAGGAGGTAGAGGCAGGCAGTTCTCTCTGAGTTCAAGGACAGCCTGGTCTACAGAGTGAGTTCCAGAACAACCAAGGCTGTTACACAGAGAAACCCTGTCTAGAAAAACCAAAATAAACAAATAAAAATGAGGAAAGGAGAGAGAGAGAAAGGCACCATTGAGGTGAAATCTTTGTTTGTTTGTTTGTTTGTTTGTTTTTGAGGTGAAATCTTATAGGAAGAGTTTCCTCAGACTCAGCACACAGAAGCTATGTTCCAAAGGAGTGCTGGCAGCTGAACTTAGCCATTTGTAAGAGTTTCCCAGAGGCACTGGTTTTGAAGGCATGAATGTGTTATGGAGAGCAACTGAGGTTTGACACTGAGAGAGGCCCGGAGAAGTCATTAGTAAAAGTGTAGCCTTGGTGGCAGTTGAAGGCCCAGGTCTGAAGGGGTCACAGAGAGAGCTGAGGCTTGGCACCATGAAGAGAACCTAGGAGAGGCCATTGATGTAGTTGAAGTCCATTGCAGCAGAAGACCCCGGAGTTTTGGAGATGCCAGTGCCGTAGTAGGACCACCAAGGTAACCTTTGAGTAGCATCCACCTGAACCTAGGAGACAAGCTGTATGTCTGCAGAGAACAGAGCTCCATAAGAGGAACGCAGATGATCCTGAGTTATTTACATTGTTGGAGTTCCTTTTTATTTTGTTCATATTATGACTATACCCTGGTTCTTTCTTATTGAAGCAAGAAACTATTTTTCATTTTATAGGAGCCTGCAGTTTACAGACATTTTTCTTTGCTTTTCAAGATAGGGTTTCTCTGTGTAGCCTCTGGCTATCCTGGGACTCACTCTGTAGACCAGGCTGGCCTCCAACTCACCCAGATCTGCCTGCCTATGCTTCCCAAGTGCTGGAATTAAAGGCATATGCCACCACACTTGGCACCATTTTCTTATGTGTATTGTTTCTTAGATCTATATGTAAATCCAGTTTATCTATGTCAAAATAAAAATATCAATTGAAAAAATAAGCATTAGAAGCTAAAGACAATATTTTTTAAACGTGGATCTTCACAGAACTGGAGAACTGGCAAAGTGATTCAGCACATAATACTGCTCTTACAGAGGACCTGAGCTTGTTTCCCAGCATCCACTGGGGCAGCTCACAGCTGCCTGTAACTCCAGCTCCAGGGAGAATACATGTCTCGGGCCTCCATGGGCACTGCACTCCTGAACACGTATAACTAAAAACAAAATTTGTCTTTTTAAAAAGTTACTAATGAAATTATTTTTTAAAGTATAACATGAACAAAAAACTATATTTTAACAGGTCAGAAAGAATTGGGAGGTGGTGGTACAGGACTTTAATCTCAGCACTCAGGAGGCAGAAACAGGTGGATTTCTGACTTCAAGGCCAGCCTAATCTACAGTTTTAGGACGGCCAAGGCTACACAGAAGATCCTGTCACAAGAAAATAAAAATAACAAATAAAGCAAGACCCAGCATTGACCTAAGTGGTCTGACCTCCTCAGAGTCCTCATCAAATGCCAGTCTCGCTGAGTTTCGAGCTGCCCAGACATAAGTGATTAACATTTACAAGTGGATTGGGTAAAGAGGTCACCTTCATGACATGGGTAGATGGACAAGGGATAAATCCACTATCTATGTGTAAATCAAGACACTCAGTATTGAGCCTTGAACACAAGAGAGGCCAGGAGAAATGAAAGATGCTGAGGAGACTATTTCAGAACTTGGCAGAAACCAAGAGTCATCTAACCCACTTTTTACCCAAATTTATAGGTTTGAGAACAATCTGTCCTATTTCTAGATCCTGGGAGAAGTCCTTGAGCTTTGCAGCACTCTGGTTTCTTGGTTTGTAAAATGGGAGTCTGTCTGTAGTGGAACCGTCAATGCCTCCCCAGCATGCTGCAGACTCTTCCCAGCCCATGCACACCTTTGCCTTCATGCTCACAGGAAGGGAAGATACTATGCTCCAGAACAGCACCAATCAGAGACCAAGAAGAGTTGTAAAATAGACTCCTGCCTGGACTCCCAAGGGCAGGCAGGCCAGAAAAACTGTCCGCATGTTTTCCAGAGTTCAACAGTGAGCTGACCTTCCCTTACTCACAGTGACGATGCATTTGATCACACATTCTCATCAGCCACCCTCTGTCTTGTTTTAGTTCCCTGTGAACCTCTATCCCTCCCATATAAAGTGCTTGTACCTGAATTCTTGTCCTTGGGGCAACTTCTGGGACATCCCAAACCAAAAGACTTGCCTATGTTCTCACAATTTGGTTGAAATCTTGGCACTGTTCCGCAGGCAGGCAGAAGGAGCCAGGGTTCTATTTAAGTAGGTATCGGGAGTTTTTCCATCCAGGATGCTTATGCAGAGACTTAGTAAGAGGGACTTAGTAATGTTGAGTGGGCATGTAATTCAGAGGTGGAGCAGCCGTTGGCTTCTGCCTAGTTTAATGGCTCCCAACAGACCCATAAATTCAACCTCTGACTTTCAAAGACCCAGTCCAATACACCAAGCAGCTAACGAATGTGCTGAACAGCTTTGAGGCACAGCATCACATTCACTGTGATATGAGTGATATGATCTGGAGCTTGGAGAGAATTATCTAAAAACGAGCTAAGTTATATTTGTAGCAAATCCTGGGATGTCAAGTGGAATCAGGGAAAGATGGAGTTTGTTGAAAGGATGCAGAAGCTCCAGGGGAAGGTTCCCAGTGGCTGGGGCTGAAGGAAGATTAAGAAGAAAACAATTGACAGCATCACACTGTGACCGATAGGATAAAATACATCTCCATGAGTTCACACCAAGATACATTAAGATTTAGTTAAATAAAATGAGAAAGGAGTGCCGCCTCCTTTTTGAGATGGAAATTCAATCAGACAATATGGAAGAATGGAGGGAGGAGAAAATCGACATTAGGCAAATCACAGAAAAGTGATGTGCAAAGCCTCAGGTTATCTCTTCCAGGAGATTGCTGACACAAGTGTCAGGCAAAGGGGAGATAAAGACACAGTGCAGAAGCCCCTAGGACATACCTTGACCAGGACACCAGGTTATCAGCACAGAGGTGAGACCCCAATGCCACATAACACAGTGCACATCTACAATGCATGACCAGGATGCATGTACCTAATGAGAGACCCCAGCAGACGGTATTCAGCAAGGTAACCTGTACAGCAATGTCTTCAAGTGCCTTACAGGACAGAAGAATGCATCTGATCCCCTGAGCTAGAGTTACCGGCAGTTTTGGGTGCTGGAAATAGATCTCAGAACTGAAAGGACAGGAAATACTCCCTAACCTCTGCACTATCATCCTCTAGTCTCAAATCCTGGTCACTTTTCACTTCTTTTTTCTGTGCACTAGGGATAGGACCTAGGGTACCGGTCATGTTAGGCAAGGGTTCTACAACTGAGCTATGTCTCCAGCCTCTTGTTACTTATTTTACTACTATTTTCTTTTCCAAAGTACAAATTTAATAAAAAGGAAGAGGGAGAAAATCCAGAAGCAGTGGCCCAGTTTTCCAGCAGTGTCTCACTGTTTGTGTTGAATGGTTCTTGACACCAGGGCAACAGAGCTCAAAATATTTTGAATGTGGGAGAGAATAGGTCAGGGCTCAAGCATTTTCTCTTTAAAATTGCTCCCTGAGCTTTGAAAGAGGCAAACTCACAAAATCCCAGCTGAATAGACAGGGCAGAAAAGATGCTGGGGTTTGGTCTGGGGCCTGTCACTCACTTACTTACCAATAGCATCTGTGACTCCACATTCCCAGGTCAGGCCTGTGTCCCCACATCAGGCTCCCCAGAAGGTGATGTGCACATCCCTAGCCACAGCCTCTTTGCAGCTTGTTCAAGTCTGGATCCAGAGCCTGTGCGTCAGCCAGCAGTGTCCCTGGGGCTGTTACTTGAATATTCTGAGAACCTCTATTCTAGGCCATATGGCTACAGCTGACTTTCTCAAGCTTTTCCCCCTTACAACTCCTTTGGCTTGGATTTTTAAAAACAATTTTTTTTTGGTCTGAGAAATTTTTATATGACCCTGGGCATTTAAGTACACATATTTTATATAAGTTTATAAAATAGGTGTGATGCTTGCTTTGGCAGCATATATATTAAAATTGGAATGATACAGAGAAGATTAGCATGGCCCCTACGCAAGGATGACACGCAAATTCGTGAAGCGTTCCATATTTTTACCCATACGGGGATGGGGAGAAGAGAGAATGACTTGATGTGGTGGGAGGGGGAAGGGACCTTGAATAAGGAAATACAAGGATACAAAATGTGACTTCTTTATTCATAATAACAAAAAGAAAATATGACATTAAAGTTTGTAGTGTTTGAACTTTGAAAAAAAAATAGGTGTAAGTGGGGGTAGAGAGATGGGCTCAGAGATTAAGAGGGAGTACTGTTTTTTCAGAGGACCCAAGTTTAGTTCCTAGCACCCACATCAGATAGCTCCCAACCTCCTGTTCATCTCCAGAGGATCTGATGATCTCTATTGGCCTCCATGGACACTGCACTCATGTATACATGTACCAACACACAATACATACAAAATTTAAAAAGTAAGATCTTTAAAAATAGGTATGCAAATCAAACATTTGCTGATAATAAATCATAACAAATTTATAACAGGCCAGGCATGGTAGGGCACATCTTTAATCTCAGCTCTGGGGGGACACAAGCAAGTAGATCTGGGAGTTCAAGGCCAGGATGGGTTATATCAAAGGACACTGTCTCAAAATAAAAAGGCAAGGGCCAGGGTGGGGCTGAAGAGCTGACTCAGCAGATAAGGTGCTTTTTGTGACTTCCAGAACTGTTGCTGACATACACTCGGGCACACACAGAAAATAAAATTAATAAATATTTTAAAAATAATTTTATTTAAGTTTTTTTTTTTTAAATCCTGTAGCAGGTAGGCTCTATGAATTCAAGGTTAACCTGGTTCCAGCCAAAGCTACATGATGAGACCCTGCATTAAAAAAACAAAACGAAACAAAAAACCAAACAAACAAACAAACAAACAAAAAAAACCCAAAAAAACACTTTTCCAAGGCATCCAGATTGGAAAGACAGGCCTGCTTTGAAGCCTTCCTACAGACAGTAGATAACTCCTGCCACCCCCAAAATAGTCAGCAGAAAGGACAGCCATGCGTGCCTCTGCCTTTTACACACACATCAAGCTGTTTGTGGCCAGAAGAGAAATACTGACAAAAGGAGAAACAGCCTTTTGTTAGAAGGGACTGGATCCTGTAAAGGGTGTCACAGCAGAGCCCAAGAGAAACTCAAGGCCTGAGACACCCTGCCCAGGGTCCTCTTCGGTGCCTTTGGATGGCACTGTAGTCCCTGAAGAACTGGAGTTAGGCCTCCAAGGGCTCAGCTGTTACCGCTGGGCAAGAGTGTGGGATCCAGAACCTCTGGGGGTTGCCATGGTGAGAAGGCCCTGGGATAAACCTGTCCTGCCACAGCAGTGAGTGTGCCTCTCCATCCATAGACTTAGCCTCTTGAGGATGCCTGGGGCTCCAGGTTCAGCCACAGGATGCACCCTAGAAGCAGTTTCCCAAATGCATTCTTGAAGAGGAGGCTTCTAGGCCCATTTACAAAAGGCCTAGAAGAGGCCGGAGAACAGAAAGGGGACAGAACCTTCTGTAGTTTTCCAACCTCCAGGGGCTCGGGACTGGTGTCTCCAACTTCCATGTGCCCTCACACAGCCAGGACAATGGGAAGTAACCAGGTCTGGGAATTAAGCCTTCTCTGAATAGGTACCCCATTCACTTAAGAGAAGTCTCCTTCCAGAGCAGAGAATGTCTTGTTCATCCACAGGATCTGAAAACCCAGATTCCTGCTCACCTAAGTGTGACTATCCACCAAGTCTGTCCCACCTGAGCATGCAGTGGCCACCACAGGACACAGAAGATTGAGGGAGTCTCTGGGATCTCCCTGGAGTGTCAGCCCTGCCTTCCCTACTCTGGGCCCTGCAGCCCCACACTAACCCACTCTGCTTGCAACTCTGACATAACAGGAGCACATGCCCACAGGCCCAGCAAAGGCTGCCTCTTCATGGCCTGGTGGGTGACATACCTTCCCAAAGAAGAACGTTTCGGGCCAGGCCAAGTGCTCTGACCACACCCGTGTGCAGAGGGTGAAATCAGGACCAGAGGGGCAGGGACTGGGAACAGAGGAGAGAGATCTTGTGGGAGAATCAGGGGGTTTATCCCCTCAAACAGGACACTGCCTGAGTCAGCTAACGCAGCCTTGGCCCACTTCAGGCCTCACACCTCTGCCCACCTCATAAATTAGCTGCTTTCATAACCAGAAAGCTCTGGAACCCAGTCAAAACTCATCCTCTATCTCATCTGTCACATAACTCTGAAGGTTTGCTGGCTGCTTTCATGACCCCCATCAGCTCAGTCAAACCCCACCTACCTCCTGTTGGTGTGTAACTGGTTCTGCACTCTTTATTTCTTCATATGTAATATATATACACCCTAGGTTCCACAAAAACTCATACTCACGACAGCTGCCTACCCAGCTTCAAGAACCTGGCCTTCTCCACATAAGGAACATTTTCTACTCAGTCCCCCAGTACATCCCCATAATCTACCATTCAAAACAACAGGCTGGGCATGGTGGTGCACACCTTTCATTCCAGCTCTCAGGAGGCAGAAGCAAGTGGATCATGGTTGAGTTTGAAGCCAGTCTGGTTACATAGCAAGATACAGGACACATCCAGACAGCAAATGAAAGAAACTGTAAAACACCTTCCCAAGCACGGAAAGCAAGATCAGGTCAGGTCTCTGGCTTCCTCCATGACCTTCAGGGAAAGGAAGGTTTATTTTGGCTCTGGCTTTTGAAGGGTTCAGTCTCACCTCTTTTCTCCTCTTCCCAATCTACACAGGTATTTGACAGTGTATGTAGTCAGGAGTTTCTCAGTCTCACTTGGGCCTGTAGTCCAGGCAAATTATCTCCTCCAACCCATGGTCCTGCAGCTGCTTATAAAATAATTGACTTAATGTTATATTTATATCATAGTAACTGCTGGGCAAGTAGTTCAGGCATGTTACTAATTAGCTCTTATGCTTAAACTAACCAATGATTCTTATTCATGTTTAGCCATGTGGCTTGGTACCTTTTATCAGTCCAGCATTTTCATCTTGCTTCCTCTATGACTGGCTGGCATCTGCTGCTCTGCCTTTTCTCTACCCAGAATTCTACTCAGGTTGCCCTGCCTCTACTTCCTGCCTGGCTACTGACCAATTAGCATTTTATGAAACCAATATGAGTAATAAATCTTTTCGGTGTACAAGAGCATTATCTCACAGTGTGTCTTATAGTGCCCCTCCAACTTCCCGGGAGGAAAGGCCAGTCTGAGGTTTTTCTTCTCAAAATCTGCACTGAGGCCTGGCATGGCCCTAAGGTGGAGACACAAAGCCTTTGCCAGAATCAGAAGCCTCAGAGGACCCTAGCTCCTGAGCACACTGAATAGCCTCAGACTGCTTTCACTCAGGCACAGTGAGACCAAGGATGAGGCACAAGGAAGAGGATGTGAGGAAGGCCGGAATTAAGATCATCTCACTCTCTACTGGTGACTCTCTTGTCACATTGTCAGGGGTCACCTGGCTTTGCAGTATATGCCACCAGCCATCACTATTGACAATACCTCGGATGTATGGTCACCCTGGAAACATTGCCTATGCTGTCATGTAGAACTCAGAGGTAGTCTTGTATTGCCAAGGCAGTTAAAACCACCTAACCTTGGAGGTGTGCAGAAGTCTAGTGAGATATTGATCTCAGAGGCCTCAAACAGCAGCCCCAAAGACTTCTAGCCCCCTATTTTCTGAACACACACCCATGAGAAGTCATGCAGTCTGCTTTGTACACACATGCAGCCCCCAATGTTTCCTAGGTTCCTTTGGTCGGTCACCTTTGCCTGCTCCAGACCACTGGGCTTTGTGTGTCCTGAGAGGCTGAGCCTAAGCTGACTTGGGCCTGCTTAACAAGCACTCCACCCCCACCTTATCCTCCACCTTCAAACTTCACTGTCATCAGATGTTGTAGAAGGGTTTTTGGCCCGTTTGACCGGAGGTTTGGACCTGGCCGCGGTGGCTTTTGTCCCCCAGAGAAATGAATCGGACACTTATATTAACTTTACACTGTGTGGCCCATGTCTCAAGCGCATTACTAGCTCTTTTATCTTAGTTTAACTCATTTTTAGTAATCTATCTGCCACGTGGCCAGGCCCGCAGCTCACCTGTATTTTTTCTTTAAACTGTATTTATTTATTTATTTGCCTTGGTGTTTGCCTAGAACTGGAACTACAGACAGTTGTTAGCTGCCATGTGGGTGCTGGGAATCGAACCGGGTCATCTGGAAGAGCAGACGCTGAGCCATCTCTCCAGCCCCTCACCTGTATTTCTTACATGTTTCTTCTTGGGGGGGGGGTCAGATGGAGACTGGCTAACTCCACCCTCCTTCTGTCTGTCCCGATTCTCCACCCACTTCTACAGTGCTGCACTTAGGCCAAATCAGCTACTTTATTTACAGCATACAGAGAACATTTCCACCACGATCAGATATTAATTATACAAGATATTGGTTCTCAATGCATTATGGGATTTTTATAAATACATGAAAAATATACTTTGACCAAACTCGCCTCATCACCTTTCCTTGAGAGAAAACATGTAATATTTGTCTGGGTCTGGCTTATTTTGCTTAACACAATGATACACAGCTCTTGGATTACTTACATAAGTTCTGGGGACTGAACTCAGGTCCTTAAGTTTTTTTGTTTTTTAAATACTCTTTATTTTTTGTGAATTGGTGCTTCACGTGCATGTATAACTCTGTAAGGGTGTCAGATCCTGGAATTACAGACAGTTGTTAGCCACTATGTCTAACATGTCCACATCCCACCATGTGGATGCTGGGAATCGAACTCAGGTCCTCCGGAAGAAGTCAGTGCTCTTAACCACTGAGCCATCTCTTCAGTCTCTGTTGGAGTTTCTTATGGATTACCACCCTTTAAGTTCACATCTCCTTCAATGAGACAGAAATACGTCCACTATCACCTGAGATAGGATCAATATCCCAAGTGCCTCTCAGCAAGTAGGACCAGGCCCTTCACCCTTGACACTTTGTACTTAGAATATGAAAGGGATAAATTCCACCGATGTCGGGGGAGAGGCGGCCACAGGACCACAGGAAGTCTAGATGGTGTGAACACTGAGTATTTCAAGGAATCCTATTCTGCATGAGCCACCACACAGGCACAGGGAACACCTTGAGGAAAAGAAGTAAATGTCAAACCACAATATGAAAGGAACAAGATATGAAAGGGCGAAATCAAGGGCCAGCAATTCCACACAGCTGTGGAGGCCATTTCCTTCTGCTCCCTTCTAGAAAGGCCCTGCTGCCTTTATCCCTTTATGTTCTGTAGTTCAAGTAGGTAAGAACTGTACTTAAGGGGCTGGGGATGACTTGGTGGTAGAGTACTGCCAAGCATGTGTGAGGGCTTGGGCTTCACATCCAACATGGGTTGCAGGTACTGAGAACAGCATTTTGTGGCTGTCTCCTGCTCCTACCAATCCTCTCTTGAGCTTTATGAATGAGGCTCTCATTTTGGTAGCCAGCAACAGGAAAGCTGATCCTTCCTCTGGCCAGACAACAGCTTCCCCAGGACAGGAGGAGGCTATGAAACTAGAGAACAGCACTGAGTAAATTAGAGGGTAGGAAGGCTATCGTTAGCTCAATTTGCTGGGAAGAGGCCTAGCTAAGGGGGGGGAAAGCCAAGGAAAAGGGTGTTATATACCTGGGATAGAGGGGAGGTGATTGGGAGTCCCTTCACTGTTGGGGCCCCAAGGGAGTCCTAGATGCATCTGGGCTCTTGGGCACCAGGCCTAGACTCCACACCTCATTTTTCTCAGCTGTAAAATGGAGCTGACAAATCCCCACACATAGCAGATAAAGACACTGATGGAGGGAGCCCAGTCCCAGCCCTGTTCACAAGAGCATGTATATCAACCCAGCGACATGCTGGTGCCTATCTGTAATCCCAGAACTCCAAGGAGGAGGTGAAAGCCTGCATGGCCTACCAAGTGAAACTGTCTCAAAAACATCAAATTATAAACAACAAACTGCCAACACCTGGGCTGTCTCCTCTTTCACTGAAATCTAGATCTTTAAGGGTAGGAAGAATTGGACTGGGGGTCCTGATGCATAAGGAACCTGAGACTGGCTAAAATAGAATGTGAGTGGAGCAAACAGAAAAGAAAGAGGGCTGAGGACTTCCAATTACACTTGCTAAGAAGCCACAGAGCAGGCTGGAGAGATGGCACAGCTGTTAAGAGCACTGACTGTTCAAGAGAACCTGAGTTCAATTCCCAGCATCCACATGGCAACTAACAACTATCTGTAACTCCATGATCTGACACCCTTACACAGTTATACATGCAGGTAAAGTACCAATTCACATAAAATAAAAATAAATATAAAAAAGCCACAGAGCACTACACTAGGTGGATGCATGAAACCAGCACCATTTCATTATGACAAGACCATCTGAGTGGAATGGTTTGTCTGTGTCACTCCATGTTGGGGCGTTTAGTTAGGATCTGGGAATGTATTTTCAATGGTTGGGCATATGCTCAGCAAGCATGAGGTCCTGGGTTTCTAATTCCTAGTACACTGTGTACATGCATGTACACACACAAGCATGCATAGTGTACATGTGCCTCCAGATTAAAATGTAAATAAATTTAAACCTTTGCTCAATTGCACTAGCTACAATTCAAGACTTCAATATAGAACTGTCAGACTCAAAAAAATGAGTCTCCTGCTATCCCCATCACTGCCTTCTGCCACATTCCCACCTGCATCCACAGAAACCCGACACCAGATAACTAGGTGTATGTGAACCATGCCAAGATATGCACAAAATCGTAAGTTTGCAATTAATATAAGCCTCAGTGTGCTTGGGACCAAGTGGCTGCGGGGCACAGGGGTGTCATACTCACCTCTAACTCTGAGACAAGTGGTAGGCTGTTCATTCCTCCTGCAGTGACACTTTTCAAACTATGTGAAAGGCATCACAAACCCTTGCAGACACCAAGCATACTTCTGACAAATACAAAGGCCTTCTGGAATTGGGCAAGCTTGCAGTCTTCTTAGGCATACAAGGAACAAGCCAAAATCTGCTTAACCTGACTATGTGACCTTTTCCCAGTCTGCACATTTCATTGGCCCTTCCCTGTTCCTATAGGATACTTCTCAAACATCCTTTCTGATAGATTTTCTGCCCAGTCTCCAACTTCCCAGTTAGGATCCTGATACTAACAACACAAAGAGCCTACAGCTCCATGGTGGCTCTGGCTTGTAGTGTTCCCCCTCTCCAGTAAAGCACTAAACTGCCTTACAGAAACCTCCCTGAGGGCAGGGCACATAATGAAGTAGGACTTACAAAAACTATGCCAAGAATCACCATGTTTTGGGTCCAGGTCACCGACAGGCAACCCAACCAGACAGCAGTTTGATTTGCTGCTTTGGACTCTGCCTTGTTCTACGGTTATTCTCACAAGTATAAACTGTTCCCTCCTATGGTCTTACATGAAGGACCTAGGACAAATAGCAAACACACAGCCCTAAGACATTTCTAGTCCCACCCAAATTATAGAAAAGACTGGAGACAAACTGCCATCAACAGTTCTAACAAGCACATATCTGTTACAAGAACACTAACTGGCCTAATAAAAACCCAGGGCCTGAAAGATCAGAGAAGCAGAGGGAAAAACCACTAGAGAAACCTCTCATCACTCCTGAATCCTCAGGCCAAAAGGGATAGATCCTCTCTCCCCAATCCTCATACTGAATGCTGTCCGCAATCAAAACAGATTCGTATCTCCTGCCTTATACTTATCTGCCCAGCCATATCACTTCCTGTCTTCCTGTGCACCACTGCCTGACCTTTCTGGCTAACTGTGCTCTGATGTCAGGCAATCTTTATTAAAGCATGTTAGGTAGAAGCCCAAACTCTCCAACCTCCCCCCTATACCATAAAGCCCTCACCAGATGAACTACTGCACATAGGCAAGAACTGAAAAACCTCCACCAGGACTAGAGACCCCAAAAGCTAAAGTCTAGGAACAAATTTCTTTGTAGATCAGGCTGGCCTCAAACGTGTGACCCACCTGTCTCTGACTTTTAAAGGTATGTGGCTACCAGTGCCCACAAAACTAACAGGTTTTGCTAAGAGGGCTTTGGGGAAAGCCTGGTGACTTCCCTGCAGTTCCCCACACCCCAAACTGGAAGGATATCTGACACTCTAAGAGTTGTCTTTTGACATATGTGCCCAGGCCCACAATAAAATTTGTTTCCTAGGACTCTGGAGACATTCTAGGGTTCATTCAAAGGGGAGAGGGGCTGAGGCTGAGCTCAGTGGTAGATTGGTAGCACTGGCTGCTCTTCCAGAGGTCCCAAGTTCAGTTCCCAGCAACCACATGGTAGCCCACAACCATCTATAATGATGCCCTCTTCTGGCCTGCAGGTATATATGCAGGCACACTATATACATAATAAATGTCAAAAAAAAAAAAAAAATGGATGAGAAATGTCCCTGGGCCCATTTCAACCTAGTACATGGCCTGGCTTACTACCACAGCTGCCTGTTGTTCCAGAAACAGGGGCCTCAGCCAGGAAGGTTCCTCAGGCTCACTAATCTGGTTGGACATTCCCCTATTATGACTGACAGTTACAAGAGGTGAGAAACTTTGCAAGCCAAGATCACCCACCCTCAAATGGTGGCTGAACTAAGCTTTGCCTGCCGCCTACAGGCAGAAATTTGAATATGCAAGACACACCTGCCTCTGCTGAAAATACCCTCTTGGCCAGGTAACTCAAAATTAACTTCCAATGCATAATAAGATATGCAAGACCTTGTGTGAACCTTGTGTCCATTGAATGGAACAATCCAGAACCGACATACAAGCAAGTTGCCTGATGTGGTACACACAATTTTTCAATTTATGTACCAAATCGTACCGCTCCTCACTCCTCAAGAGAGGGTAAAGCCTCCCATGGGGAGTCAACATAGTCTGGCATATCAAAATGAGGCAGGAACCTCTCCCCTGTATCAAGGATCAGCAAAACAGCCAGTTCAAGCACTAGGATAAATCCTGGTCCACAGCCGGGGGATCTACAACTGTATCCCACACTCAGAGGGCCTAGACGAGCCCCATGCTGCCCCCCAATCATTATCTAGACTCTATATATATATAATCCCTCCTCCCTCTGAGGTGACTCCAGGAGCCCAGCACAGGGCTCAATCTGTTGATCTCTGCCATCATGCTTCCAGACGAAAAGCAGAAATAGTACTTTATCATGCATGAAACTATCCTGTCTGAGGAAAACAAGGCCAATACCAGCTAGGTATGACCACATAACTTCTACATATAGTCCCTACCCACCACCACCCAGAACAGAGGATTACATGTACCAATTTGTGTGTGCCAATAGGGAGAGTGACGGCTAAGATGTAAGCCAGACTTACTGTAAAGTCTACATCTAAATCCAGGTTTCCATTGGTTTGTGCTATGGATTCAAAATACCAACCACTTTAGACATGAAAGCAACCCCAACACACACAGGACACTCAAATACCAGTTTAGTCAAGTCTCTGAAGTTATTAAAGCAAACAGCCACGCTGCACAGCACTCAAAACTTAGACTAAGCCAGGCATGCTGGTGCACACCATAAAGCAGAACTCTGAAGACTGTGAAACACTGGGCTCAATTCCCAGAGAAGACAGATTCCCAGACTACAGGATTGAGCAGACTGTGAAGCCTTTCCACCTGTAGAAATGCCAACAGCATGAGACACACCCTAGTCTTGTTTTCTGCAAAAACACTCCATATGGTGACATGTATTATTTTATTATATGCTTTATATAAAAACATCCAAAGCACAAACACACATGCTCCACCATCAGGGAGTGTTAGAACCCTAGATTCTCCTTTCCCCTCAAGCATTTATATCCTGGTCACAAAAATGAAGCTGTAAAGGATATATAAAGACAAATGAGATCTTGCCTGTTATTGTACAAGCATCTGAAGTGATCTTGACGAGAGCAAAACCTACTTATTTAAAGAACAGAATCCCTATCCACAAGCAGCTACCATTTGTTGTTGTAATTGGCACCTGACATGTCTGTAGGATCAGGCTATTGCTTCATTTCCAGAAGGCACACATCTCTATACACATATTAGTAATTTCTGTCATATCTATAGGTGAATCTGTTAGATTCTACCTACTTTGAGGTATTAAATGCATAAGAAAAGGATTAGTTATGTCCAAGTAACTAACATGCAATGAAAATATTTTTTAAACCAACATGGTTAAATGTTAAGATTTTTAAAAATCAAAATATTTATTCACATGATTTTTAAACTAGTCAAAGCTATTTCTTTTTTGCAGTGATGATTTAAGTGCAAGTAATGCTGGCTTTCACATTGGTGTTCTTCAGAGTGAAGACAGGTCAGTTGTTCTTGAATAAGTCAATGCAGCTCTGCAAGAGGGAGACATTGTTCTAGGAGGCAAAAAAAAAGTGTAAGCGAATGACATGAATCTGAAGTAGCCACACCAGGCAGTCACTTCTCTAGCCCCATCCATTACATCCCCCACACAAACTTGTCCTCTAAATCTTGCTAAGTAGAAAGACTCGATGAAAAGCCCAGTAAGGACTGTTAGTGGGGACCAAACCTGTGCCCTTTATTATTGCTAGGGCAGTAATCTAGCCCTGAGCACACCCAAACCAGATCGTAATTTAAATACAGATGTCAAAATTCTTTAAACCATGGTTCAAGTAAAAACCCAGGATCAAACACATGTCATCCTGTTTCTCAGCTGAACTACCACTAAGTACACACAAGACAGTGTATTTTTAGTTTTTACTTTTAGTTTCAACCCTGAAGAGGATGGCTCTCTCTGTGAGTTCTACAGCAGCAGCAAGAAAGCAAGTTCCAAGCCATAGCTACATAGTTCAGACACTTAAGATACTTGAACTCACTCTGGCATGCTTTATTTCCAGTTCAGACATTTCAATTAGGTTCTTTCTAAATGCTGCCACTCTCTTCCGTTTGAAGTTTATCAGTTCTGTTGGAATAAAGACTTAAAATCACCAAACTGTAAGAAAGATCAACTTTCCCACTCATTACAGCTTCCAAATAACCTCTTTCGCAAATCTCCAACACTTTCTTATACAGCCAGTTAAAATTTGACACTAAACCACATAGCATACACTGCCTACATGTGCACCATCACTTGATCACTAAGCAGGCTTTGGTTAGAGCTGGTACCCAGGACTGCCCAAATTTGGGTAATCCTTTCCTCCACCTCATGAATATCCTTGGTAGTATTCTAGACATGGATTACCATGGTTACCTTCCTTTTGAGATACACTCTAGTACTTTACACTGGCTTTGTTTCATGTCTACCAAGGCAAGATGAGAGTCTCCCCCCCCCCAAAAAAAAACCATACCTTATATCCAAGCCTATCTTATTGCTAGTGAACTTCAGGCTAAAACACATCTTGAGACTAGGATCTCATCTGAGAAAGTGTGCCTTTTAGATTAGCCACCAACATTGTTTCCGGTGTTGTTGCTCATCAGTCCATAGCAATAATAACTCTAACAGCACTCCTATAGCAAGCAACTAATACTCTTCTCCCAATAATCTCAATGTCCTGAGAACAATCTTTTTGTGCACTGGTTATTAATAGTAATAGTAATAATAAAGCTGACTAGCCAATAGCTAGGCAGTAAAGGGTTAGGCGGGACTTTAGAACAAGAGAGAAGGAGTCAAGTGGTGGGTAATCTCCAGGAAGCAAGAAGAACATGCCATGCTATTAAAACATGGCAGATAATAGAGAAAAAAAAAAAAAATGGGTTGACTTAAGAGGTAACAGTACCAAGCATAAGCTATCGGTTGAACATTTATAATTAAAATTAAGTCTTTGTGTGTCTATTTGTGGAGCTGGCTGTTGGGACAGAAAGAAAAACCCCACCTACAATGTCTTTTTATAATTATTTACTTAGTTATTTTGTGAATTTTGTCTGCATGCATGTGTGTTTTTTGTCACATTTTGTGCCTGGTGCCAACTGAGATCAGTTCCCAAGATAGAGAAATATATATAGATGGCTGTCAGCTACCACTTGGGTGCTGGGAATCAAACCCTGGTATTCTATTCTGTAAGAGCAGCTAGTACTACTACTAAGCCCACTTTGTAGCCCCTCCCAAACTTAACAGAAACAGCTGACATTTCTTTAGTATTAAAATCCATCTTTCTGGGCTAGCTCAACAGTTAGGAGCACTGGCTGTTCTTCCAGAGGACCTGAGTTCAATTCCCAGCATCCACATGGTGGGATGTGGACATGTTAGACACAGTGGCTAACAACTGTCTGTAATTCCAGGATCTGACACCCTTACAGAGTTATACATGCATGTGAAACACCAATTCACATAAAAAAAAAAAAAAAATCCATCTTTTTGTGTTATAGGGGACAAGCCCATAGCCTCACAAATGCTAGGGAGGTTGTCTACCAGAACTGAATACCAGTCATGTTGGGAAGCTACTTCTGCATAATTTGTAATATTTGTTTCCAAATAAAAATTGAGTACAGAAGAAATGCTCAACCTTCTTTTGCAGATTCAGAAAGCTGTTCAAACTTCTGGCAGCATTCCTGCTGATGAGACTCAGCCAACTTGACATCTTTGCTTTTTAACCGGGCCTTGTCCAAGGCTTTGTTTGAATTCTCATAGTCAATTAGGGCTTTTGTGCGTCTGTATAGGAGATCCTGGGAAGAAAATAGGCATGACATGATTTCCAGAGAAGATAAATATCACATACTGAATGAAAATGATGTCTAGAGACACACACACAAAAGTGCCAGCACATTAAAAGGGCAAAAGGCAAGACTGTAGCCCATTTCTTTATTGGTTCTAAACCACCTGACATGGGTGTAGAACATCAAACTTAACTGCTAAGCCATCCATCTATCTATCCCTTTATATAGCATACCCTTAAATTTTCACAGGGGAATGACTGAGGAGTGGTGTAGAACTTGCTTTGCACCCTTTAGGTTTGATCTTTAGTATCACCAGAAGGGAAGGAAGGGAGGACACAAAACACCTCCAAAATGAAGGGGCCCAATTCTCAACATTCTCTTTGCAGATCATGTCCATAATCCTTATATGAAGAAAGCCCCCAATGAAAACTTCCTTCTGGTTGAATCAATAATTGAAGTATAGACCAGTTGTGTGTGTATGCGCGCATACACACAATGACATCTCAAACAAGCATACCTCAATACATAAAGCAACACTATTTTCTAGCCCAAAAGGGACCATCTTTAAATTTCTGGTTGGGCAAGATAAAGTAGCACCGCTAATAAAATAAATAACCCCTTCTTACCTTTGCAGCCTCTATGTTGAGCATGTAGTATCGAAGGAGCTCTGTCAGCTTTAAATCTTCATCTGATGAGACTCGACCTTCTACTTTCTATTTTAAACAAATAAAGGTCAATCACTACAGCAATCAAGGCTAGGGACCTTAAGTAAATGTTATGACCATCACAAAATTTCTTACCCTCAGTTTTTCAAATAATTCTGCAACCTTCAATAGGTACCTGAAAATATATAGAAGGTCACAGTTCTGATATATAGAAAGTTATCAATATTCTTAAGACCACCACAGTCAAGAATTATACATAAAGTGAGCTGAGCAGCGGTGGTGCATGCCTTTAATATCAACATTTGGGAGGGTTTGAGGGCCTACAGAGAAACAATGTTAAGGGGAGAAAAAAGTTAATTTACCAATCAGAGAGAAACAATAATTGTAAAGTAGAGTATATTACAAGGATTTAGCCTCAATCCTCCTCAGTCATCCTGTTGAGACTGATCCAAATCTAATTGAGTTACCACCATAGATGCCAAAAATTAATAAATGTACTAATCTCATCTGTCATTCAAATTTCTCAAACTTCCAAGTCAAAAGTACATTATAAAAAGAAAAATACCATCTCACCCCTGAAAAGCCCAGGACAGATAAAAGATGTGACCGGGGGTCATTATTATCATAATCAAGTCTCCTGAAGAAGCCCAAGCCAACACATAGCAAAAAGAACCAAGCACCAAGAGGCCAAATAACCATTCAAAGGTAACTGCATGCAAAGGTAACCCTAACTGAGTAAGATTCCAGTGCTGAAAACTATTTGATTAGATTGTGTTCCAGGAGAGATCTGAAAACCAGCATTAATGCTGTGTGAAGACAGGGTCAAGATCACTATAACCAAGGGTCACTGATCATCCTGTCTCCTGAGTAGTGGAAGTACATACAGGCAATGTGCCACTGAGGGCTTTGTGAATGTGAGGCCAGCCCTGGTCCCCTTTTCATCATACCTCGCAGTAGTATTTAATGAAAAGATCAAGGAAGAGCCTTGGCATAAGCTTCAACTACACCCAGGTCATGGAAAACTCACTTTTTGATGACGGTGGGTTCCTCTAAGGCCAGGCTATGCAAGCAGGCTGCAGTGTGGATATAGTCATCGGCAACACCTGCAGAAACAAGCGCAGACCTTGTAATGTGAGAAGAGCACATGCACGGCAGGGCTGTGAGTGGCCAAGTGAGTAAAAGGTATTTACTTTTGTGAGATCTGGTCATTTTGTCAGCTTTAGCACAGGAATCCTTGATCCTGTTGTAATAGTTAATAAGGAAGTTCTTCTCTTGTTCAAAGAAGTCATCCACCTCCTAAAAAGGAGGAAAAGGAACTTAAGCAAAAAATGCCAAGAGGAGAAATATATATTAGAGAAACCATTGAAATGAACCTAGTTTGAACTACAGTGAAAAGTTGCCTCCAAACCAAACGGCTATTAATAACCCTACACCTAACCTGTACATGCTAAATTATCAAGAGACCTGCATATTTATAATTCACAAGACTGCCACAACCTAACCATTGTGAGCAGTTGTCAGGTAGGACGCTGGTACCTAGCCTTGAATACCATTTGTGTTTGTGTAGTTTTATGTTCATGCTTGTCTCTCAGCACTCTATCCTATGCTTCCTTACCAAGCCCTGGAAAGGCAAACCCTGACACCAGATATTAGCTGTCAAAATCATCATTTACAAAGAATAGGAAAGTACTAAGTGTGAAGACTAAGAATGAACTTTTTGGTCATCATCTTCTACAGTAGCTCAGCCCATTTGCAAACAAAAAAGCCAAATAGACAATATTAACTTTACTCTTGACACAATCTAGTAATTTCAACACACAGCAACATTAGTAAACATTTCATCCTCTAGTACTAAGTACATAAAATCTAGTACACGTAAGACTGAAAATCTAGTTCTCACAAGGTCTGGTGGCAAACACCTTTAATCTCAGCATTTGTGAGGAAAAAAAAGGGCAGGTAGACCCAGGCCATCCAAAGCTGCAAAGTTGAATGCTGTTTTGAGAGACAATACTAGTCCCTTATTTGTGTTCAACTACACTACATGTTTTTTGAGTTCAGCTATGCTGGTGACCAACACTCGGCAGTCCTGAGAATTGAACCCTGGCCTCCATGTGTAAGTACTACAGCACGACAGCTACATCCTTAACCCTTGTTTTTTGCAGACAGAGCCACACAGGCTGGCCTCTATCTTAGTACAAGGCTCATAGTCCCATGACACCATGTTGTACATTAGCTCATTCTTAGTACAACTAAGTAACCTATATCCTTCCCAAAATTGATTCAAAGATAGCAAAGTTCGTATTGAAGGAAGGGTATTTTGAGGAAGTAAATGAAAGTTAAGATGCTGGGAATAGTGGCCCACATACTCAATCCCAGCACCCAGGAGGCAGAGGCTAGCAAGTAAGTCCCTGGGTATGAGACCAGGCTGGTCCAGGACAGCCAGGGATATACAGAGAAACCTCATCTTGAAAAATCCAGAGTGGCAGGGAAGAGATAAAGAAACCATTTCCTAAAAGGTTTAAGCCTGTTTTACAAATAGCCCCCTTCTCCAAAGAAAACCCACCTACTCCCACGAAACCAAAAATTTTTCTGAAATAGTTCAAGCTTCTTACCTTCACTCCAGAAAAAAGAACTTCATCAGCACTCTTCACCACACTTTTAAAAAAGCCACCAAACATCTCTTTGGTATTTTTCCGCCTAACACTTAGCTAAAGGAAGAAAATTCCAGAAGAACAGCTTATGACACGGCATTGAACTGTTTCTGTTAGCATCTCTTAGCATGGTAATCAGGTAATGAGTAAGAGGTTTTACTAGCACAGACACACCCAAGGTTCCCCAAACCACTAAATCTAAAACACTAAGTGGCTAACAAATACAGATTATCATATTCTAAAAGGCTAATCTAACATTTCTGAACCATGGAGGCACCAAGTCCTACAGGCTTTCCAATTCTTGGTAGAACTGCTATTTGATTTTGTTGATATTAGACTTCAAACACTTAAGGATTCTTTGAGACAATGTCCCACTATTCAGCCCCAGCTCTCCTAGAGCTCTATCTACTATCTACCCACTCTCCACTGTCTACCTATCCATTAGTCTCCAACTCACAGAAATCTCCTGGGATTAAAGGCTGCATAAATCAGGATCTGCTTAATATATGAGGAAATATTTAGAAAATAACTACAAAATAAAAGCACATCAATTTCAATTCTTCCAATATTAAACAGAAGGAAAACTAGTCTAAGTGGGGAATCGCTTTCTTCCAGTGGCTTTTTAAAAGTGACTTTCATAATGGATCTAAGCAGAAAAAGCATTCCACCTCTTTCCAAACTTAAGAAGCTCATAGTTTAGAAGTATTTCAACTATGGAAATGGAAAAATTGCCTTACATCCTGATCATATTCCAGGAAAACATGAAAGTTGCGGTCTTTACTGAGAACAGGGTGAGAAGAAAGCCGCTGAAGAAAGACTTCATGAGAAGACACAGTCTTCTTAAAGACAGCAAGATATTCACTGAAAAAACACGGGCACAAAAAAAAGTTCAGTTGGCATTGCTCAATTCCTGCCCAATACAATACAGCCCAGTAACTCCACACTTCTGCTCACGATCATTAAGGAAACAGTGCAACCTGACTCACCTAAACACTGTGACTTAACTGGGTAGCTAGCTAAATAGGGTAGTTGCCATTTTTGGAATTTGTAGACTAACTAACGAAGGCAAAAGTGCTGCTAGTGAATTTGCAGCATCAAGTCTGAGACCTCAAGCTTACAGGTAATTGCTGCTGTAATCAGCAAGAAGACATTTCTTACTCTTAAAAGAATGAAACGCTTTCAATATGCAGGGACACAAGCACCAGTGTTGGTGGAAGATGAATGCCTCTGAGCCTGGTATATATTCTCTATCTCTGTCTTTCTCTGTCTCTCTCTCTCACACACACACACAAATTTAAGGAAAAAAGCAGAGTACTTTTCTTCTAATGTTTTTGGGCACAGAAATTACATTTGCCCTGTCTTATAGCTAGCAAACATTAAGATGCTATAATCTGTGAGTCTAGCATCCTCAAGGCATGTATGTGGTCATTCAGAAGACACTGCAACAGCATTTGCTACAATCTAACAACAGTTCCAGAAGCACATCACCTAACAGTCAAACTATACAGTAAAGAAAACCCACTTACGCTTCCAGTTCTTGCTTCATCTTGGCAAATTCTTCTTTTGTCATAGATCCTTCTCCTTCTCCCAGCTTCTGCATCTTCTCTCGAGGGCCATCGAAGTCTGGTTTTGTAGGAGCAGGAGGAATCTGTAGCAGAGGCAGGAAATCTTATCCCAGCAGCCATATATGGTAGCTGTCACCTCATCAGTTCTGCCAATACAGATGGACACCCCAATGGAGCTAGCTAAAACATCAGCTCCCATTTAATGCAAACCTTATTCTTTCTGATGAGGCAGGGACATTTGTGTGAGTTCTAGGCCAACCTGGTCAACAGAGATAGTTCTAGGACAGCCAAGGCTACACAGAAAAACTGTCTTTAAAGACAAAATTCACAGTAGAGCTATATTATCTTTCTCAGTTGTAGACAATTGGCAGATACAACACACACAAACACACACACTGCTTCAAACAGGCATGGTTAATGCTAACAATGACTGATCAATCAGAATGAGGCTTCCATAAAACCAAAGAAATCACCTCCTCATTTCCAAAGATTCTCATTTTGAGATACACTTAGGGATAGAGTGTACTTAATCCTCCATATCAAAAACCAAGTTTAATTTTTGAAAGCACAGACAACACCTGTCTTGAGCTATGAGAGAGAAATCACTACTGGGAAGATTCTTCATTCTGCCCAGCTGGACAACATATTTATGAACTATATATATATATTTATGAAATATATATATTTCAATTCATTTAATCAGTGTGGACTCCAGCTCTAGGGGATAAGATACTTTTTGACCTGTGGACATCCACTCATACTCACACAGACACACATAATTTAAAATAAACTGCTAAAAGAGAAAAACCAAAAGACCTATTTCTAGTTTTATCTCACTGCTTCTCTATTAGTCACATTTTAAATGTTGCCAATACTTAATGTAAAAAAATAGGCAGAGTAAGTGAGACTTCTTACAGACCACTGCAGAATACATAAGTCTCTTTAAAAAGTAAGATACAAGGAAATAATTATTTAACTTTTCTCTAAAATGAACTCACAATCAGCCCGGCATAATCAGTTGTTTCAGAAAGGGTATCATGTAGCCAAACGAAGTCTTCATGTTGCCTTGTAACAGAAAACTCTGGACTCTGAAATGTGGGCAGTGTGGTCTGTAAAGAGATAAAGTAGTAAGCCCCCATCTGATTATTTAAAAAAAAAGGCTTTAAGCAAGCTTTCCTAAACTGCACTATGGTACATCACAATCAATACCTACTGTTTCCTCATCTCTAGGAAATTCTGGTCACAAAACCTCTGAAACTTGTATATGAAACAGTAATTATATTAGTAAAAGTTAAGCTCTAGAAAGTTAACAACTTTCACACTGTACCTTCCCCTAGCAACCATATCAATGTTAACTTTGCTCACTAATTTTACTATGGCTCTGGAAATTGCTCTTGGTTTACCTCAGATGCAAATGAAAACCCAAAGGAGGAGGGCTGAAGCTGAGGAAGTGGCTGTGGCTACATTTGCTTGTCAAGGCCTCCACCCCAGCAGAAAGGAACTAACAGAAACACAACAGGGACAGAACAGAAAGAAGCTCAAGCTCTATAGAGTTTGCCACACTACCCTTAAAACAATAACCAATTCAACTCAAGTAATCTTTCCACTCATCTGAAAATGCAACCTAATACTAGTAGTAGGAAGTTCCTGCTAAGGTTATTCTGTCACTTACCTTGGTGTGCACTGTAAATTTGACCTTATCTCTCTCACTGAGTGCATCAGGTATGTCAATCTGAAGCGAAGGGTCAACATTCAGGTCCACAGACACAGATCTCAGCTGAAATACATTTTAATTATTAGTCACATGGTCAGTCCAGAGTATTTCCCACGAGAAGAGCCAGAGTTCTTTCTTTAACCTTGTGACTAACCCACAGGCCAGACCATTCAAAGGTCTAAAATGTCTACAGCAGCAGTACATGGTGCATGTCTTTAATCCCACTGCCCCCACCCTCCATCACCCAGTAAAAAGGTATACACTAGCTCAGACTGGCATAGCCTGACATGTCACCCTCAGGTGTGAGGATCCTGGGCAGAAAGGCAACTAGGCCCCTATTTAAATCTGAAAACTGAACCTCCAGTATCACCAAAACAAATGATGTAATAAAACAAACTCTTTCAAGAAACAGATTCAGTAAATCTAGTTGTTTCTCTTCTTTTCAGGAAGAGAAAAATATCTAAATTGGGTAAAGGGATGGGAGGGTGGTTATAGAAGGAACTGGTGTGTATTAATATACAATATATCATATGAAGTATAGTTTCAGAAAGCATTTTCCAAAACCCAGAAGTTTGGAAATATTAACTACCCAGCAGTGGTGGCATAGCACTGAGGAGACAGATTGAGTTCAAGGCCATCCTGGTCTACAAAGAGGAAAACTGTCTTGAATATAGCTTATTTAGAACACAGCTTTCTTCTATATTCAGAGTATGTCAAGAGGCTGGACAGATTTTAGAAAGCCTGAAGGCCAAGGGATTTTTTTTCATCATAATTTTGCTTAGCTCTGCTACTTCTGATAAACAATCTTACAGAAGTTACTACTACACTAAGATACAGCCTCCAAAAACTATCAACATATAAACTGCAACATATAAAGGCAAACTTGCAGTTCCATCTTTTACAGCCATGTGATCAGATAGGTTCTTTAGGTTAGAAATAAAACCAAAAGCTGGGCTTTAGAAATGGTAGCACTGGTAGGTACACAGGGCAGCCAATCTTTGGTACACTTCTTTATAGAGTGCATTTTCTAGAACTCAGCAACAGTGACCATACTTCTGAATAATAAATCATTTTCTTATTTCTTTTTTGGTTTATTTGGTTTTGGTTTTTTTGAGACGGGAGTTTCTCTGTGGGACCCTGGGTGCCATAGTATCCTAAAACTCACTATGGAGATCCGACTGCCTCTGCTTCCCAAATGCTGGGATTAAAGGCATGAACTACCACAGGCAAACTCATTTCCTTATTCTTCGAGTCACAAACTCTGGCTACTTATTAGAGAGTTCATGTGCTATTCAGTGGTTCTCAACTTCCTTGAGACCCTTTAATACAGTGTCTCATGTTGGGTGACCCAACATAAAATTATTTTGTTGCTGTAACTGTAATGCAAAAATTTGATATGCAACCCCCAAAGATTGAGAATTGTATATGCTGACAATTCACTAACCTTTGCTCATGATCAGGAACCTAGCAAACTCGGTAGCCTATAAAAAACTCACTGGCATTATGGTGGGGCAAGTGATCAAGTAAACAGGGTTTCTCCTAAGTACAATAGGCAAAGTGACAATGGAGTCCACCACTGAACTATCTAGTTTTATCTCCTCACACTGACACCCACAAAAGGGTATAGCTCCTACCACTTACATTCACACATAGCAGTGAAAAGTTGTGCAATGCTTAGAACTAAGTCAGCACTTGTACCCTCATTCTAGAACCACCAAGTAGATTAAAAAATTAGCGTTCTTGTTTATGCTTAGCTAGCAAAATCAACACCCAGTAGCCCAAAACCATAGATGACATTTGCTAAATAAACCAAGCCCAAGGGTAAAAGTGTGGTAGCCTTGTCACTTTCATCCCATCAACCTTTAAAAATCATAATGCAATTAATTATTATACTCCCACCCTTCCTTCCTTTCTCCCTCCAATCACTCCCAATATATTCCTCATACTTCACATTTATGGCTCTTTACAATACTGTTACATGTACACAAGCACAACTCACTCAGACTAAATGTCCTTGTATTTTCGGGCCTGACCACTTAATATTGGATGCCAATTGGCGTGTTCCTCCCTAAAGACTCTCAGCATTCTTCAGTTGTATGTAGTTGTTCCCCATAGCATGTCTACTGTTCAGTGCATGCCTAAGTAGTCATGCTGGTGAGGCTTCAAGGGTGTAGTTCTGACATTCTTAGGAGACACAATCCCACAGTAAACTCCCTGTTGTCCAGGCTTACAATCAATCTTCTTGCCCCTCTTCTGCAATAATCCCAGAAACTTAGAGTCAGGTTGTGCAAGTGGATATGTTAGAGGCCACCAGAATCTGAGTAAGTTCTAGGACAGCCAGGACTACAAAGTAACCCCAGGGCAGGGAGCCAAAGTACTCAGACAGGCCTTCATAACTCTACATTTTGATCGGTTGTAAATGATCTATAATGGTCTATTGCAAGATCAGTTTCCTTATTGAGGAGTGAGAGCTACAATACCTGTCTGTGGTTACAAGGACACATTTAGAATGTAGGTAGGGATCATGCTTTTTAAGTGTCAGCTGTAGGCTCTCCTTCCAACTCATGACTTCATTAGCCTGGGTAGGTTGCTAGGTTTCCAACATCAGAAACCCTCTTGAGGGGAACTTAAGTTTAACTGCAGAGCTATTAGTGAGATAGGCATTACAGTACCATCCCAAGTCATAGCTGTTTACCATAGCTAGGTAGAAATGTTGATTCTCTTCTTTGGAAACTTGCACATCACTTACCATAAAAGGTCATCTTTTCTTTCTATCAGGTCATTTCCAGTTCATAGGGCCCCTGTGGCCCTGTGTCTGAAGTACATGGTGTCCTCTGCAGTAGTATGGACCTACCTTCCACCCTTGGAACAAGCAAGGGCAATACCAAAAGCCTACTAGGAAGTCTCTTAAGAAAGACAACTCTGATTAGAGTAACCTCTCTAAGATGTTAAACATGCTTCTCATGCCTGGTGTTGCAGGTTGTTATATTGTCACTGACTCCTATCACCCTGAATTCCATGAATCTTCCAAAGAAAAATCTGTTTTAGTTGCTGAGAACAGATCCCCCGGAGCTAGGGTCACAAGCATATCTGTGGACACTGGTGCTGAGACTTCTGAAAGCAAGCCCTATACCAGGCTAAGTCAGGCCCTTTACCTGAATCTTGGAAGCATGAAGTTACTATCTATTACTTCACAGTATTGGTCAACTATGAGCCTAATTTGGACCAAATTTCTTGGTGATAGAAGGGAAGTTATTTAAATAAGAAAGGTAACCAACCATGCCTTAGAACCAAATCCAACACTGGGCAAGCCAGATTTTTATACTTACCTCTTCCTGAAACTATATTTGTAAACCAAATTTAAACAATATCCACTCATACAAACTTTATACTTCCTGACTACACCCATCTCTAAGCAAATATAATATTCATCCACTTCACTGGGGTGAAGAAAGCACTGTTAATGTGTTTTGAGGAAGGCCTGGTTCCTGCTGCATAGAACAGATTGGCCTTGATGCCCCGGTGGAAATTAAGGGTTACAGCACTAAGTGTTGCTTCTCGGTAAATAAAGCTGCTTATTTAAGACTGTTTTAAGAAAAAGGCACATACATGTCTATTGTCTCAGCACTTACACGGCTGTGGCAGAAGACCAGGGCTGAGGCCAGCCAGTTCCAAGAATATCTTAAAGGCATGACTTCAAAACCTCAGAACACAGGGCAAACAAAAAAAGGAGACATGCTAAAGTTGTCATAGACCAGTGCCACATTCTCAAAATGCTTTGTTAATCTGTAGTATATAGTGTTAAGTCATATAGAGCCAGGTTGTACAAGTGGATATGTTAGAGGCCACCAGAATCTGAGTAAGTTCCAGGACAGCTAGGACTACAAAGTAACCCCAGGGCAGGGAGCCATAAGCAGTGTCATTCCATATTCCCATTTTTATTTGATCATTACAAAGAAATTTACTAAAAAAGAAAGAAAACTACTTTTCATATTTAAATAATTTCTATTTCCCAATTCTAATGCAAAAAATATACATATACCTAAATTCAAATGTTGGTATTAAGTGAATCAAATTATGAGTCCTATTTTCTCCTATCCTAAAGATAACTCATCTGTACATATTCTGTCAATACATGTGGTACTAGTGCACAAAAGACTACTGAAGCATCCAGAAGCACTATACCAACTCTCCTCCCTTAAATGGCTCAGCTAGTCAGGCCATCCATTATCCATCCTCTTACCTCCACAACTGGGAGATGCATACTCATGCAATAAACCTAAAAAATAACTTCCGAACACAAACTAGAAGGGCTGCAGGAAGTAATCAGATTTGCACCACTCATCTTGGTGAGATGGAACTCAGAGAGACCCATCCCTGCTGACACTAGCCATTCTTACCAGTAGTAGTCTACAAACACAAGCAATCCACAGTAGAACACTGCAGAAAGCAATGCATTGAGGCTACTCAGCCCCAAGTTCCCAGAACAGGAACCAAGGCTGGGAAGAAAGTCAGTGCAGCATACTCAGCGAATGGATAAACAGAATCATCATTTCACAAACCTGCAAGCCCAGGCACTATTCAGAATGTGCCAACTGCTGTCTTAAGTAACTCACGCAAAGAGATCTCAGCTATCTGGACTATTTTCAAATAACCAGAAGATTCAATTTCCCTTTTTTAGAAGGATTGTCAATTGCTTACCAGAAAATAGTTGCTGGGGCCAGCAAGAAGGCACTGTGGCCAAGCCTGATTATCTGAACTAGACACCCATGGGGTGGGAGAAATCTACAAACTCCTAGAAGTATCCTCTACATGACTTCTACATGTGTCCACAGACTTAAAAAAAATAAATAAATAAAAGGAAGGAGGGTACATGCTGGCAATGAAGTCACTTTTGGAAAATTAGACTACATAGAAAAATTTCTCAATTTAGGTGTTAAGTTTACCACAAGATGTCTGCTCTGTAGTTCCCTTATGATTACTATGAAAAATGGATATCCCAGTACTCCAGAAACAGTCAGGCAGATCTCCTCTCCAAATATGAGGCTAGCCTGGTCTACAAAGAGTTCCAGAACAACCAGAACTGTTACAGAAATCCTCTCTAAAAACAACAAAATTGAGGTATCACAAGTTTGTAACCGCACTACATTTTTGAACACTTGATAACAAAGACATTCAGGTTTCTAACTGCTCAAGCAGCAAGAAGTTGGTATTTAAAACAGTATGTATGCCTGTTGCTATTCTGCTAGGCAGCCTGTTCCTGACCCTTCAGTTAAAGTTTCCTTCCTGAGAAGTTCACTAGGGTTGTATGTCAGCAACATTCAGCAACAGCGACTTTGAAAACCCACCCTTTATCATCTTTGATAAAGTCCTCACAGTATCTAGAAGGCCTCAAATGTTCAACAATCCAAGTTTAACGTAGCATGTTATTTCCTTTCATCAACCATAGATTTCAACCCCATCCTTCACCCCACCATCATCACACCACCCCTTTAGAAAGCTGGTTAAATAAGCTTTCTAAAGGTAAATTTACTTGCTCAGTCTTCAAAGGACACCTGACAAGGTTTACAGATAGGAGGTGGCTACTGTCAACTCCAGGGAATGCTCTACTCTACAAAGAAAGGCTCCCAAAACACAATTTTCACCAGTGCTTGGGTTTGACAGAAAGCTGACTTAAAACTAAGGCTCTAGATCAGATGTCATTCACTTGCAAAATCTCAAATAATTCAAATCCATAATATCCTCTAAAAGCTGACAGGCTACTTCCTGCAGCCCAAACCTGAGTACACCATAAGCAGCTGAAATAATCACAAGTGGGACACTAAGACACTATGTGCAAGTTGCTGATCCAGAACTAAGGCGTGGGCTGCTTTGAGAAGCCACTTCCTGAGTCATATGACTACAGTGCAAAACTTCACTCCACAAAATTGACAAATTTAGACTTCCTACAGTACTAATCAAAGTTCAAGGCTGTCTATACTAACAATCACAGCTAATGGGAGTATCTAGAGGAACAGCAACAGCAGTTAAAGTTTATAAATTTGTCACTAGGTCTGTCTGAGCAGATGTCCTTCATTAAGTCCCGAGTCAAAGTTCCAGTTAAATTGTTATAGGCACTAAGGATTGGATTCAGGGCATTGTTCATGTTAGACAAACAACTTACCACACCTACATCCCCCCATTCTAACAAGGAGAATCCCTAAAAAGACTGGAAAGGGTCATCATTTAACCCTACCAAGTGCTAAAACAGGCTTAACTTTCAATCTCATTTCACAAGTTTTCTTTTTTTGAGAGCATCTTGGTACAGCCCCACTATCTACTACCAGGATGGTCTCCAAGGATCTTTTTTTGTGTGTGTATATATATATATATATACACACACACACACACACACACATAGTGTTCTACCAGCATATATGCATGCCTGTAGGGCATAGATCTCACTCACTACAGATGGTTGAGCCACCATGCATGTAGTTGCTGGGAATTGAACTCAGGACCCAGTACTCTTTAACTTAAGAGCTATCTCTCCATCCCTTTAGAGATTTTCTTGTCTCTGCCTCCCAATGGTAGAGGTGTGAAATACTACACCCTTCTAGAATGTTCTTTGGAGACAATGTGTGACACTATCTGTCCAGGCTGGCCTTGAAGGGAGTTTACTGCCTCAACAAACTGGTATTACAAGCTTGCAACACCACTTCCATCTAGTCAAAAAAAATCTCAATCAGAACATCCAAACACAATGCTGTTGCACTTGACTTATCCTAAACTGGACCCCACCAAGACACAAGAATCTGGTATGTTAAATACTTAATGACTTCCAGTAATTGGAAGTCTGACAAGAAAGGTGCAAGAAACTGCAGTTGTGTCCCAGAGTTTCATTCCCACCAAATCTATAGAATTAACTCTAATTCTTTATTAGTTTAACTCCAGGGACTAGTCACTAGATCAACCTCAATAATTACACCTTCATAGAAATGCCAAGATAAATAACTAGAGCACTTAAATAAAACTGTAAACTACATCAGTTGATGAATTTGCCTGACTGTGGACTCCAGTTCCACTTTGACACTTGCCAAGTTTCTTTCAGATAAATTAGGCCAACTAGAGCAGACCTACCACTGCCTAGTATAGATCAAGCAACAAAAATGAAACCACGTGCTCTGAGCAGTAATTTACCTCAGGATTTCTCTAACTCAGAAGGAAGCAAAAGCTATGTAATTTTCTCCACATCTGCAGTCACTAAACTTTTAATCATCTCCAGTTTTGCTGGGTCGGGGTATTGGCGAACATTTCTAAAATCTATTAGCAACTAATATTGAGGTGATCAGGCCATTTACATAACTGATTCTGCTCCAAGGTACAAGGAAACAGGTATCAGAAAACAAGAAAAAAACAGCCAGTACCTATTACAAATACTAGGGGAGAGAAAAGTCACTAGTCTTCTAGTGTAAAACATCACATACAAGCTCCATTTCAACTGTTACCATAGTTCAAACAATACAGTTGGAACAATCGAACCGGTGCTCCAAACTGGCATTTACTTACTAAATGAAAGTTTGTCCATTCAGAGATGCTTTTCAAAAACCTAATACAGCTCTTAAAACGTTAGGAGCCCCTAATATTTTTTGATTCCTTTTAAACACACTTGTTGGAAAAGCTATACTGACTATTCTGCACACAAAATTATGTATGACCCTTGCAATGGAAAACTCAAACCTAAAGTACCAATAAAAGTGGGATCTTTAATTGTATAGTAATCACCGTTTATTACCTCAGACCTCAAGATATTTGCAGCCCGGGGCTTACATCAACATAGGACTTACTAAAAATTACAACTCCCACAAGCACATAAATAGCTCTTTTAAGTTGCAAGAAACATGCTACAGATTCTTGATGAAATCTTTCCACTTGCTTAAACGACAAAGCCGTTTTCTTTAGAGGTAGGAATCGCAGCCAATCTCCGAATCACTTTCCAATTACCAGGGAGTTAAGTTTTAGGAGCTAAGGTCTCCGCTTTGGCCGCACTCAAATGACTAGCAGTGTCTAATGCCTCCCCCTAAAAACTGAAGAGTCGGGGTCCCGCCTGTCTGGTTCTCCTTAGTTAGAGAATGAGGGTGCACTGAGACCCCATCGGATAGCATTTAAGGGCCATTCGGTGGAGGGGAGCTCTGGATCTTGGATCTTGCAAGTGCTTCTCTGCGAGGGCCGCCCGAACCCCGGAGAAAGAGCCAGCTTAGGGAGGCCGGCGGGCCCTCCGACCCTAGGTAGCGAAGCAGGGAGGACCTCACCTTGCTGCGGTCCTCATCCTGCTGCTCCAGCAACTCGGGAACCGCGGCCATGGCGACGCGGGCCTCGAGCAGGGGCTGTCTGGCTGTGCGAGGAAAGAAGAGGCTGGGCCGCCGCCGGGGCGCCTTTCAGGGGCGGCCGCGGCCCCGCCTCCGCCGGCCTCCCTGCCGGACGGCGGCTGGAGGCCGCTGGACTCCGCCACCATCCCAGCAGCCCCGGGCGCAGGCCAGCGGCACGCCACGTGCTCCCCCAGAGCAGCCTCCCCCGTCCCCGCTGCCGTCCATCTTGGAGCCGGGCAAAGAAGCAACGCGGGGCCTACCCTCGCTCCGCGCCACGCGGACACCAGCACCGCAAGGCCGGACCGGGACGCGGGATCCGAGCCCTCTCCCAGCGGGGCGCGCTTCGAGAAAGAGCGTGGGCAACGGCAGGGGGAATTTATTGCTCAGCCAGAATCCAAGATGGCGGCAGACGGTGACGTACGCAAGATCTCGTAAGAGCGAAAACGCGAGACTTGGAGGTGCCCATGCTTCAGCTTCACGGCTCGGGGACGGAGGGGGGGGACTCCTCTCGGGTGAGGCGTGAATACCGCAGTGCATGCTGGGGCCACCTCTCTTTCGGGAAAGCGCGGGATCCGTAAAGTACGGGTCCCGATAGGTTGAGCGCTTTCTGGGCTCAAAAACGTGGTGGTGTGTCAGGTACAGAAGGAAACCTGTCTCAGAACTCCCAGCTCTGCAGTAGGCTGAGCGTCCATTCCCTGTTCACGAGGGCCCCCAGTTGCCCTGTCCCCGCTTGGGAGACACCTGCAGAAGGCCCTTCTGGGATTACGTTGTTGGGTCCTGCAGACCTACCTGCGACTAGAGTGACCTGCAGGGGCTCCCATCCCAAGTCTGTACCACGGGGTCATAATAGAACCCACTTGAAAGGGTATGAGGAGTAAGTGAGAAGTGCCCATGCAGAACGTTTAGTAGAGGGTTCGGAATATAGATGTCGGCGTTGAACTGTTAAGATTTGTGAGTTTGGTTTTGTGTATGTGTGGTGGGCCAGGGTATTTTGTTTTTGTGCTTAACGACAAAGATAAACTAACCTGAACTCAGTCACAATCCTCTGGTTTGGGGGGGTGTGTGTTGGTTTGGGGGGCTGGGGTTGTGATTTTGGAGACAAAACTAAACTAACCTCAGCTCACAATCATCCTGTCTAATGTCTCAGCCAGTGCCACCAGGCCTTGTCACATAACTTCAAATTAAAGGTTTAGAGTATCTTGTCCCCAACGGCCAACACTGATATTTAACAAATGCTGGTTCTTATAATTTTGGTGAATCTTTCTTGGGAACGATTTTTCTCCAAATGTCAGAAATTTAGTGTATGTACTTTTGATGCTTGTTCTTGTGTGATTTTTCACTTCGATGGTTTGAATATATAAGACATCTTAAATCTAACACCACTTTTTTTTTTTTTAGATAAGAATACAGCATGCTTTTAAATATTACAGACTAGAGAAAAGTGAGGCGGAAGTCTAAACATGAAGCCGTTTTTGGCCATCTGCAGGCTGCTTAGAAAATTAAACGGATTTTCTGTAAAACCAAGCTCTCTAGTGACTTTCTCCACTTCCTCTTATTTGGGTGGTCAGAAGAAAAAAAGCTCTTACGAAGCAGTGGACGAAGCAAAATACTCTCGTTTAGTGCGATCTGTCTTGTCCAAAGCCTCAGCCCAGACCCCAGAGTCATTATTCAAGGAAGATGAGATACTCTATGGTCCTGTAAGTAAGCATAAGGCTCCAGAGCAAGAGCAGCAGGTAAGAGTTCCACAAAACTGGTTTCCTCTCTTCAATGAAGAGAGAAATGTGAAGCCACACACAAGTGCTTCTTCAGGGCCTTTGAAGATCCCTCTGCAAAGAAATGTGATACCCAGTGTGACACGCATCCTACAGCAGACCATGACACCAGAACAGAGATCCTTTTTGGAGAAGTGGAAACAACGGATGGTTCTGGAACTGGGAGAAGATGGATTTGCAGAATATACTTCAAGTAATTCTCTTATTTCTAGTTATGTGTGGTCATTGGTTTCTAGGATATAGAACATTCATATCAGAGGAAAAGAAAAAAAGGTTAAAAAAACCTACTTAAATGAAGAACTATTTTCAAATAGCATTTGAATAGTATCTCATGTCTGAAAAGAAAAGTATTGGCTCAGGACTCCCAAGGCCAAGATGGAAGCATAAAGGAGATTTTTGTCCCCGAGAGGTAGAGGGCGGGGAATAGAAGACAGGGCCAGGAGAAGGGAATAGGAATATTTGGCCAGGAGGGACAAAGGACTCTGGGTAGTGAGGAGACAGACGCTGCACATAGGAAAATGGCTCTTTATAAAAGTATAAGGGGAAGCTCCACCTTAGGATGAGGTGTTTAATTTTAGCTGGGCATGTTAATTAGGCAAGCCAAAGGGGCCTTTTGATTGCTGGACCTTGGTAGTCAGCCTCAGGAGGAGGAGGAAGTGGCCAAATAAAGGACTAGACCTTGGTGGCTAGCTTTGGGAGTGTAATCTAAGGGTTTTTAGCAAGGCAGAGGGAATGGGGGAGAAGGGAAGGCCTGCCAGAGCCATGCCCAGCACGCCTGAGCTGGCCAGAGTCTGCTAAACCACTTAATCCTCCTGCTAGATGCTATTAAATGTATTTTATAGAAAGAAAAATGGCAATGCAGAGCTCAAGTAATCAGACAAACTTGCATAAAATGCATCTCATTTGTAAACAATCTATCAGTTATTTTCCATCTCTGGAAAGGAGTCTACTTTTTAATAGCTTTTTTCCCCTCAGAACCTGTTACCCATTGTTCTACTTCTCAGTGTCAATTGACCAGTCCAGTCTAAAGACTGACTACAATCCAGACACATGATCTGCACTTATGTTTTGACTTATTGGCCTGATCAAATGTTCTTGACTAGAAACTGGTTAAGTAAACTTTAGCCTTCACCTTCCATAATTTTAATTTTTTTTTTTTTTTTTTTTACTAGTTCTTAGAGACTTTGGTACATTGGCATGGGAGAGTGAGCTGGTCTCACGGGATTATATAGAGAGGTCTTTGGTTAAAACTGAGGCTTACAGGGGGCTGGAGAGATGGCTCTGAGGTTAAGAGCACTGACTGTTCTTCCGGAGGTCCTGAGTTCAATTCCCAGCAACCACATGGTGGCTCATAACCATCTATAATGACATCTGGTACCCTCTTCTGTACACTGTATACATAATAAATAAATCTTAAAAAAAAAAAAAAAAAAAAAAAAAAACCTGAGGCTTACATAGACATTCCTTCATCTTTGTTTCCCCAAGAATACTATACATACCCCCTTGTGACAAATGCTTTTAAGATTATTGTCCTTATTTTAGGTATCTTAGGAAAAAATATCAAAATATATAAGCATATAAATATGTAGCTTTATTGCAAAAGTGACTGAGGCAGACTGGGGAGATTGCTTATGGTTAAGAACACTGGCTATTCTTCCAGAGGACCCAGGTCCAATTCCCAGCACCTGCCTGTAACTCTAGTTCCAGGGTATCCCAACACCCTCATATAGACACATATAGGCAAAAATAAAATGCACATGAAATAAAAATAAATAATTTAAAAAGAAAAGAGGGGAACTAAGGCTTTCCTTTATAACATTCTTCAGTTGTGAGGGCTAAGATTATGTGCTAGGGGTACCTTCTCAGTGATTAATGATAACCACTAAACTCTTATCTGCTTTCTAAACAAGCAAAATGGAAATCTTGTTATGACATTCTATGTTTTTTATTTGTGGAACTAGAATTTAGAGTTGATAGTTTCCTCGTGATAAATTGTTTTAGTTTTTTTTTTTTTTTTTTTTATAAATTTTTTTTTTTTTTTTTTTTTTTTTTTTTATAAATTTCTTTTTTTTTTTTAACTTTATTTATTTATATTTATTTTGCCTTGGTGTTTGCCTGGAACTGGGAACTGTAACTACAGACATTTGTGAGCTGCCATGTGGGTTCTGGGAATCGAACCCCGGTCCTCTGGAAGAGCAGTCAGTGCTCTTAACCACTGAGCCATCTCTCCAGCCTGTTTTAGTTTTCCTTAAACTAAGAATGTTTTTGTTGTCAGGAATCCTAAAATTATTGATCAGAAATGTAAAGGTAGCATCAGCAAGATGGCTCCCCAGGTAAGAGGGCACTTGCTGCCAAGTCTGGGGACTTGAATTGGATCCCCAGAATTCTCACTGTAGGAAAAAAACCATTTCTGGCAAATTATCCTCTGACTTCCACACAGTTGTGCGCGCACACACACACACACACACACACACAACACTAAATTAATTAGTTAATATTTAAAAAAAAAATAGAAGCTGCTGGGTCATATAAATTGGCCTTGACATAGAGTAAAGAAATGCACTAGTAACTTGCTTGATGAAGGAGAAGGCTTCTGTTTGGAGCTGACTGAACTCGCTGTCCAGACAGACAGTTTTCTAGTCAGCTTTAGACTAAGGCTCTGCTGTGTTTCTCTGTTAACTTAATAGGAGTTAATCATGTGGATTCATGCAATGGAAGGAGAAAGGAAGTGGATTGTAATCTTAGGATCCTCCTGCATCCTCCCAAGTGCAAGATTACAGGCACACACCATGCTCAGCAAGCGTATTTTTAAATGTTTTTAATTTTTTAAAAATAATTTATTTAATTTTCTGTGCATGAGTGTGAAGGTGTCAGATACACTGGAACTGGAGTTATAGACAGTTGCAAACTGCCATGTGGGTGCTGGGATTTGAACTTCGGTCCTCTGTAAGAGCAGTCAGTGCTCTTAACCGCTAAGCCATTTTTCCAGCCAGTTTTAAAATTTTCTAAGTTGAATTATGTTTAATGTTTTCTGAGCCTAAAATTCATGGGATCCTCAGATCTAGATAGATGTTTGTGGTTACATATATGTGAAGAATTTAGCCATTACCTATTTGCATGGCAATGGATAAGGTAATTTTTTATTATTTGATGGTGCTGATGGTTAAACTGATGGCCTTGTGCACTGCTACTTAACTACCCTCCCACCCCCCCCACCCCCATTTTTAACAGTTTGTCTTCTGATTCATTCTGATTCATTGAGTAGTGTGTGGGCCAACACTGCATCTCTTTACATTTTAATCTCATCAGGGTTAAAATTCTTATAGGCCTTTCACGTGCAGGTAATTTCAACAGGGCCAAGAATGTGGAAAATAGTTTACCAACTTAATTGAATTCCATTTAACTCTCCAGTAATTTCCCAGGATCAATTTTAATTTTTGCTTATGAAGAACTGACCTTTCAAAAGTCTGTAAACTTGGAAAACAGTATGGTTTGCTACGAGATTGATTTCCTCTTTCTGTGGCTTTGTCTGCACTATGTGCCTCTGTGTGTATCTAAATAATGTTTAGAACTTAGCTCCTCAGAAGAGACTTGTGCCAGGGTACTCTTGCTTCGTGTAAACTAACAGGACAGCCCAGGCTAGTGGAGGAGCCACATTTATTATCTTGCTGAGTTGTGTGCAAATTAAGTAATGCTTGAAAGCACCAAGCCACTACCTAGCCTAACAGTGCACCCTTTTTCTCTTTCTCCTTTACCAACGATCAAGCAACAATATGGCATTTCTTTTGTTTATTAAATATGTTTGCGTTTCTTTTTTCTTTTTTTTTTTTAAACTTTATTTATTTATTTATTTGCCTTGGTGTTTGCCTGGAACTGGAACTACAGACAGTTGTTAGCTGCCATGTGGGTGCTGAGAATCGAACCCCAGTCCTCTGGAAGAGCAAATGGTGCTCTTAACCACTGAGCCATCTCTCCAGCCCCTGTGTTTCCTATTTCTTAAGTTGAAAGAATATAAGGAGAACTGGGGAGATGGCTTAGCTGTGCCCGCTAGGCAAACATTGTAATTGTGCCTTGATCAGGACTCTATTAAGGCCTATTAAGTGAAAGCTATTTCCTTCTGCTCAAGAGTATGAAACCCCAGCCTGCCTGGGCAGAGACCTAATGTTACAGCCTACTCAAAACAGAGGGATTTATCTAGTTAGACCTGTCAGTCAGCCTAACTAAGTAAAGGACCACTCCTCAGGAAGGTATATTCACCTGACACTATGCTAAGAAGTGGAAGGAATAATTATCCTTCCTGTGGATATATATTACATATTTAATAAAACCTGAATATTGGGGAGAGAGCACACAGTCAAATCCTAGGCAGACAGCTCAAGAAATTCTTAAACCTTGAATACAAAGATAAACAGCTGAGTCAATCACACACACCTTTAATCTCAACACAGAGAAAGCACCAACACCCTTTAATCCCATAACTCCAGAGACAGAACTTCTGTTTCTGTAAGTTCAAGGCTACACACCTTTAATCCTAATGTGGATGGGATAGCGTATATAAGGGCTGTAGAAACCAGGCAGAGACTGAAGCTACTGGGAGAAGCAACAGACAAAAGTGACCAAGAGCAAGACTAAAAAAGTTGTAAGACAACTGAGTGAAAACTGACTGTGGTGCTTCTTCCTCTCTCTAATATTTCAGCCTTCCCCCGATATTTGACTCAGAGCCTCATTAGTGCTACTACACCTTCTGTTTAATGAAATAATGTACTTTTCCTTTCCAGAAGCCCATGGTCTCCTTGTAGTTGCCACTGAGCTGCTGAGGCTCTGTTAAATCTGCCACCTTTATGTATTCTAACTCAAAATTATAAATTTTCCTGTGTGTGTGTGTTGAACATGGACCAGGTTTCTGGTACTTTTGGCTTTTCACTCTTTCTACATGGCTGCTTGCCAAATTTCCATGGCTATCTCAGAAAGGAGTGGGCATTCCTCTTTCTCTTCATCTCCCTCCTCTGGGCAGCTGCCAAGATTTACAGATTGGGTACTGGCCAGACACTCAGTGTTTTGGAGGACTTGTTCTTTTCCAGAGGACCCAGGTTGGATTCTCAACACCCTGTGGTGGCTCACAACCACCTGTAACTGCAGTCCCAGAAGCCAGTCCCCTTTAAACTCTTACAAATTTTTTTTAAAAGTGAAGATAATCGAGACATGATGGATGGTACATGTCTTTAATCCCAGAATTTGGGAGGCAGGCAGATCTCTGTGAAATCAAAGTCAGCCTGGTCTACATAGTTAAGTTCCAGGACAGCCAGAGCTACCTAGTGAGACCCTGTTGGGGGAGGGGAGTGAAAATGCATTACTGGGTTTCACAGGAAACTGAACTTTGGCATAGTTATATATACCAGCACATGATGCTTAACTAAGAGGGTTGCACGTTGAAGGCCAGCCTACAGTACAAGTCAGACCCCGACTACAAAAATAAAAAAGGATGAAGTGGTGTGTCTAAGGGGTTACCATTTAAAGATAACTTGTATGTAATATATTTTTTGTTTAATTTTGATTGGTTCAGGTTTATTTTTTCTTTTTAGATATCTTTTTACAAGGCAAACAGTTTCATGAGACCTTGGAAAACATACTTTCACTGGAGGAGAACTTCAAAGGGAGAGAAGAGCACCTCCAGTGTGGCTTTATCAAAAGTGTCCAGCATATTTTGAATGAAATCAGTGATGTGCAAGCTCTGGAAAGTGCTGTCCACCATAAGGCCTTGAAGTATGTAGGGCTGCTGGACTGTGTGGCTGAGTACCAGTAAGTACAAGAGTGTCTCCATCACAGTGGGCATGCAGTGATGTCCATGGGCAGGCATCTCTCAAACCATTTCAAGGTGTGCCTGAGGAATTGTGGCCACAGTTTTTTAAAGTTAAGAAGAAGTGAGAATAGGGTGGGAGATGGGAGTGATGTAGCAGGGAAAGTCACATACTCTGTGCCAATATAAAATCAAAGTGGTCGTGGAGAGGTGTGTTTTCAATAGCCCTAGCATGGCTTACCTTCCAGCCTGCCCCTTCTCCCTTCTCTCGAAAATGCCAGCTGCAAGGCCCGGTTGATTCCTGCATGCTCTTTTCCATTTTTCCTTTGAAATCAGTGTTTTCTTTTGGTTTCCTACTCCCCCCCCCTTTTTTTTTAACTGTTTTCCTAAAGAATGTGCAGTAATCTTTGGCCCTAAACATGAACTCTCTTCCTGGCTTCCAGGCAGTGGCTGACACATTATGGACTGGACTCTGAAAGTGCTACAGTTTCTAAGTTGCTGCTGTTACTGGTTTTTTCCCAGTCATTACAGATTCCATGGGTGGTTATCTTCTACAGATACCCTATCCCAAATAAAGCATGTGAGCAATAACAGGATGTACGGGGAAGAGTGTAGAATCTGTGTGTGTGTGTGACATTTGAACTTCCGATTACAGGTTTTTTTTTTCCTTTTTTAACAAGGTTCTCACTGTGTAACTCTGCCTATGCTGGAACTTACTATGCAGACCAGGCTGGCCTGGAACTCACAGAGATCCACCTGCCTCTGCTTCCCAAGTGCTGTAATTAAAGGCAAGTGCCACCATGCCCAACTTCTGGACTTAACTTTTTAGATGCCCCATGTAGCTACATCATTTCTGTCCCTGACTTATTTCACTTAGTCCACTGTCCTTTGTCATCATGTCCCCAGTGACAGCATTGCCCTCTTCATTTGTTTCTTTTTATTTTTTTATTTTTAGTTCTTTTTTTTTTAAAAAAAAAACCTTTATTTTATTTATTTATTTATTTATTTATTTATTTATTTATTTATTTGTCCTGGTGTTTGCCTGGAACTGGAACTACAGACAGTTGTTAGCTGCCATGTGGATGCTGGGAATCGAACCCGGGTCCTCTGGAAGAGCAGACGGTGCTCTTAACCACTGAGCCATCTCTCCAGTCCCTATTTTTGGTTCTTTTGAGGCAGGATCTCACCATACAGCCTTGGGTAACCTAGAACTCACTATGTAGATCAGGCTGGCCTCAAATTCATGGAGATAGGCCAGCCTCTGCTTCCTAGGTGCTTAGATTAAAGCTGTGCACCACCAAGCTTGGCCCTACATTCCAAATGTCTACAGTCAGTGAATGTATTATACCAGAATGGATGGAGTGAGGAAGTATCTGTCTACATATAAGGATTCAGATCTCCTTACTTATATGTCTACATATCACAGTTTCCTACTGATTGAACCTCGGCTTTTATTTTAAAGTATCATAATGTACAATCAATCCATAATGAGTTTCTTACTGCTGATATATTGTGCTTCAAGAAAAATTTGTTTTAAAGATTTGTTTATTTATTTATTATGTATACAGTATACAGCACCAGATGTCATCATAGATGGTTGTGAGCCACCATGTGGTTGCTGGGAATTGAACTGAGAACCTCTAGAAGAACAGTCAGTGTTCTTAACCTCTGAGCTATCTCTCCAGCCCCACTTCAAGAAAATTAATCGGGGGCTGGAGAGATGGCTCAGCGGTTAAGAGCACCGTCTGCTCTTCCAGAGGACCCGGGTTCGATTCCCAGCACCCACATGGCGGCTAACAACTGTCTGTGGTTCCAGTTCCAGGCAAGCACCAGGGCAAATAAATAAATAAATAAATAATAAAGTTAAAAAAAAAAAGAAAAAAAAAAGAAAATTAATCAAGCCCATGATAGGTGTAATTTCAGTTACTGTCAGCTGTTAAAGGAATCCAAGGAAATACCAAGGAACAGAGTTACTATTTGAACTTCAGAAATGTGATTCCTACTCCTCCTGAATAGCTTCCTGTATAACAGAGCTTATCCAGCCACATCCATCATGGCTTTTCCTCCTAAGGCAAAAACTCAGTAGCTCACACTGGCTTTGAACTCATGGTTATCCTCCTGCCTCCACCTAACTGCTAGAATTCTAGGCATGAAGACTATGCTGGTCATGCTTTCCTAGTGCTAAGAAAAAAAAGCCTATTTTGGAAAATAGAGGATAGAAACAGTCGTCATTGGGCTGGAGAGACGGCTCAGCAGCTAAGAGCACTGACTGTTCTTCCGGAGGACCTGAGTTCAATTCCCAGCATCCACATGGCAGCTACTGTAATTCCAAGATCTGATACCCTTACACAGTTATACATACAGGCAAAACACCAATTCACATAAAATAAAAATAATTTAAAAAAAAAAAAGAAAGAAACAGTGGTCATTGAGGAACCAAATTCAAGTGCATAAGAGATGAGAGGAGTTGGAAAGGAGTAGTTTTTGTTTTGTTTTTTGAGATAGGGTTTCTCTGTGTGTTCCTGGCTATCCTGGAACCCAATTTTTTTAGACTAGGCTGGCCTCAAACTCACAGAAGTCTGATGATTTTGCTGGAATTAAAGGCTTATAAAAGATGGCTCGGGGCTGGAGAGATGGCTCAGCGGTTAAGAGCACCGTCTGCTCTTCCAGAGGACCCGGGTTTGATTCCCAGCACCCACATGACAGCTAACAACTGTCTGTAGTTCCAGTTCCAGGCAAAACACCAAGGCAAATAAATAAATAAAGTTTAAAAAAAAAAAAAAAGATGGCTCATCGGTTTAGGAACACTAGCTGTTCTTCCAGAGGTCCTGAATTCAATTCCCAGCAACTATATGGTGGCTCACAACCATCTCTAATTAGGTCTGGTGCTCTCTTCTGTCCTGCAGGAACACATGCAGACAACACTGATAAATAAATAAATAAATAAATAAATAGATAAGTGTATAAATAGATAGATAAATAAATTTAAAAGGGCTGGAGAAATGGCTCTTCTGTCCTGCAGGAACACATGCAGACAACACTGATAAATAAATAAATAAATAAATAAATAGATAAATAGATAAGTGTATAAATAGATAGATAAATAAATTTAAAAGGGCTGGAGAAATGGCTCAGCGGTTAAGAGCACTGACTGTTCTTCTGGAGGGCCTGAGTTTGATTCCCAGCATCCATGTCTAACTGTAATTGCAAGATCTGACACCATGCCCTTACACAGTTATACATGCAGACAAAACAACCAATTTACATAAAATAAAAATAAATATTAATAAAAAGGTCTATACCACCACCACCTGTCTTCAGGAGAGTTGTGTGTGTGTGTGCCACACAGCCTGTCCCACACCATGATGTGCATGTGGAGATGTAAGAACAGCCTTGGGAGTTTGCTCTCCCAGGCATTGAACTCGGGTTGTCAGACAAGGCAACAAGGCACCTTTATCCTGAGCCGTCTTGGTGGCCTGAGGTTTTCAGTTTGAACTGTTATTTACAAAGATTTCCTCTGGATTCTCCTTAGAGGCAAGCTGTGTGTGATTGATTGGAAGACATCAGAAAAACCAAAGCCTTTTATTCGAAGTACATACGACAACCCACTACAAGTTGTAGCATACATAGGTGCCGTAAACCATGATGCCCACTACAGCTTTCAGGTCAGAACTGAGCTCCTGCATAGTAAGCTCTTTTGTGGGTGTCTTGGGTTTTACTCTTTATCTGTAAACACTGCTGACTTTGCCTTAGGGTTCTTTCACCTGCAGAGCATTCTTCCCTCCCTGGGCTGTTCCCCCACCCCCATTCTTCGGTGTCTTATCTGCCATCTTTGTATCCTGGTGTAATCTTTAACCAGCCCATCTTAGAAACTGATTTGGAGATATTAGAATGCTTAGCACTTGATAGTTTGCCCTAGAACAAGAGGAAATACTGGAAATTTGCTATGTTTCTTTGTAGGTTCGGTGTGGCTTAATTGTGGTAGCCTATAAAGATGGGTCCCCTGCCCACCCCCATTTCATGGATGAAGAGCTCTGTTCCAAGTATTGGGCCAAGTGGCTTCTTCGACTAGAAGAATATACAGAAAAACAAAAGGTTCAGAAGCTGGACTAGAGGCCTGGATGTTACTTGGGAACATTCAGTGAATCTGAGAGTTATATTAACACAAACTGAAGCTATAATTTGTTGGGATGTACTGCTGCTGAGAAGCCAGAAAGTGCAGAAGTCAGCCTGGACCAGCTGTACTACCTCTGACTATCACCTGTTTGAGATGAGAGCACACAACACAAGATTGGAGTCACCTGAGTGACTTCTGGACTCTTGCAAATCTTTTTGTGTCCTGGCAGGATTCCCAGTCTTTGAATTGAGATCAGAAGGCAGTGAAACTTCATGTGCCAAGCATATCCCAAGGGTTCTCAGGGAGAAGAGGAGCCTGGTACCACCAGGTGCATAGAGGGAGAGCACATCACCATCACCACTGTGACAGGGTCCTAAAGGTGCTTTAGACAGTAGAACTCTTGTATCATTGAATTCATTCATATGGAATTATTTGGCCCAGAGTAAACATGGCTGCCTAGAAAGCTGGAACACTCACCCCATCATTGGTCAGATCCTTTTTCATACCTGATAAGCCCAGCAACAATCACCACTGCTAGGGTTTTAGTATTTGTTTCTGGTGTCATTCAGCAGGCCATGTGTAGAAAAAAATACTGTTGTGGGATTTTTCAGCTAAGAGCAGTGCTGATATAATCCCCACCCCCTCTTTTTCCTGTGTTTCACATATAATCATTGATTGTCCTTGGATTTGGAAAAGTTAAATAAATGCCATCATTTCCTTGAGAAAGGGTTTTCTATTTTATAAAGTAAATCTTACAGAGTTTAAGTTACAACAACTAATTTAAAATTACAGATTCTATAATCACATTTAGTTTTATTGGTCATAAAATATAAAAGATATTTAACTGACTCAGCAATTAAATGTTTCCTAGTCTCTCAGATGACCAGAGTTTGGTTCCCATTGCCCAAGTCTGGCAGCTCACAACTGCCTGTAACTTTTGTTCCAGGGGACTCCAAGTCCAGTTCAAAGGACTCAAGCACACATATACATAAATAATGAGCTTTTTGTTTTTAAAAAAGCTTTATTTATTTATTTGCCTTGGTGTTTGCCTGGAACTGGAACTACAGACAGTTGTTAGCTGCCATGTGCGTGCTGGGAATCGAACCCGGGTCCTCTGGGAGAGCAGACGGTGCTCTTAACCGCTGAGCCATCTCTCTAGCCCCTGAGCTTTTTGTTTTTTTCTATTAGATTTATTTATTATGTATACAGTATACAGAAGAGGGTACCAGATGTCATTACAGATGGTTGTGAGCCACCATGTGGTTGCTGGGAATTGAACTCAGGACCTCTGGAAGAACAATCAGTGCTCTTAACCTCAGAGCCATCTCTCCAGCCCCCTTGTTTGTTTTTCTAGACAAGGCTTCTCTGTATAGGTTTGGAGCCTATCCTAGAACTCATTCAGTAGACCAGGCTGGCCTCAAATTCACAGAGATCCGCCTGCCTCTGCCTCCCAAGTGCTGGGATTAAAGGCATGAGCCACCACTGCCTGGCTTGTTTTTTGTTTTTTTGAGACAGGGTTTCTATGTGTATCTCTGGCTGTTCTGGAATTCACTCTAAACCAGGCTAGTCTCAAGTAATGAGTTTGTTTTTTTTTTTTTTTTTTAAAGAAAAAAATAAGAGTAATAAAGTGGGTTTTTTTTTATTTAAATATGTATTTATGTAGTAGTTTCATTGGCCTGAAAATTGTTTTGACTTTTATTTTCATTTGTATTTTTTTGTCTGTGGTGCTGGGGATCAAACTCTTATCAGGTGTGGGCATGTGTCCTGCTATCAAGCTCTGTCTAATCCTTGCACTTTGTTTTAGGCCCACAATTATGCCACCATCCCAGTAGCTTATCGATTGTATATAAATGCATAAAAGAAGATGTCCTAAGTGAGCTCTCAGTCACTGCTACCTACAAAGACAGTAAGGTGGAGATAGAAACATGTGTTAGGGGGCTGGAGAGATGGCTCAGAGGTTAAGAGCACTGACTGTTCAGTTCCCAGCAATTCCCACATGATGCCTCACAACCATCTATAATGACATCTGGTACCCTCTTCTGTATACTGTATACATCATAAATAAATAAATCTTAAAAAGAAAAAGAAAGAAACGTGTTAGCTTTACTAAAGGAAGTGAACCAAGAAAATATGAAAAGATTTATTGGGTTGACTTAAACTATAGGGCTGGGTAGTCCAACAGTGATCCATGTCAGAGGGCCAGAGAACATGGAAGATGTTCACTCCAGAAAGCTGGATGCCTTCGTTCCTGTCAGAGTGTTCAGTCCTGTTTGAAGGGTGACTAGGAAAATGCTAATGCTGGCATGGGTGCTGGGAGAACACTGCTGGAGACAGTTGCTTCCTCAGGGGCTCACAATGTGTCTACAGTATGACATGGTTGACTTGGTTCCCTTTCATCAAGCCGACGAAAGGAAAATGGACATTTTAAAGATCTTTTTTGGGGCTGGAGAGATGGCTCAGTGGTTAAGAGCACCGTCTGCTCTTCCAGAGGACCCGGGTTCAATTCCCAGCACCCACGTGGCAGCTAACAACTGTCTGTAGTTCCAGTTCCAGGCAAATAAATAAATAAAGTTGTTTTTTTTTTTAAAAAAAAAAAAAAAAAGATTTTTTTCTCTAATTTTTATGTATTTGTATGAGTATATGTCTCTGTGATTGCCACAGATCTTCAGAGGCCAGAAGAGGACATCAGATCCTCTGGATGGACCTGGAACTACAGGTAGCTGTGAGCTGCCAGACATGGGTGCTTGGGGACCTTTAACTGCTGTCATCTCTCCAGCCCTAAAATGCACATTTTTAAAATATGGGATCGGTGTTGGAGAGTGCTCCATGGCTAAGAGCAGTGGTTGGTCTTGAGGATCCAGGCTTGATTCACAGCATTCATAGCAGCTCACAGTGGTCTAACTCCAGTTCAGAGTCTGATGCACTTACTTTTCTGGCCTCTGAGGGCACCTGTACTACTCACATCTATATACTCACACACAACATGATGTCAAGTGTATATATAGTCCTGCTGCTCTGAAGGCTGAGGCAAGAAGACATCTTGAACCCAAAAGATGAGAGCCACGTAGGAAAACAGTGAGACTCAAGAGGAACTGATCACCATTAAAGGCAGTAAACAATAAAGCTAAACTTGAGTGGCAGTATTACTAATTTTAGATGCCTCCTTTCCCTCTAAATGATATATATTAAAATCCAGTGAAATAAGTTTTCTGAGTATAAAATGTCTTACATATTAACATTTTTTATTTTGTTTTGAGATGAGGTCTGGCCTCACTGCATAGCCAGCCCAGTCTTGCCTTGAATATTCTATATAGATGTATCTAGTTGAGCCATGGCAATCCTCCTGTTTCAACTTCCTGGGGGCTTGGATCACAGGTGTGCACTACCATATCACACTTGTTAAAGGGTTTTTAAGTATTTTACCCTTTTAGAGCATTGATTGTGTTGTGTATGTGCAGATCCACACAGAGAAGTAAAAGGCCAGCTTCCTGGAGTGGGTCCTTCTATCATGTGGGCCCTGGGATTTTTTTTTTTTTTTTCTTTTGAAAATTTGATTTTCTAGGGCTGAAGAGATAGCACAGTGGTACTTGCTATTCTTCTGGAGACCCAGGTTTTGTTCCCTGGAACCCACATGTTGACTCACAACCTGTGTAACTTCCATTTCCAGGGGATCTGATGCCCCCTTCTGACCTCCACAGGCACCAAGTATACATGTGGTGCCCATAACATACATGCAGGCCAAACACAGAGAAAAGAATCTAATTGTTGTACTTGCGTCAAGGGACCCCCAAAGACCTAGGGAGCTGGATTCTGATGCAAACACATGAGGTTCAGTTCATTCTTTTGTACAGGTTTGAATGAACCCCGGGCCAAAACCCTTGTTCTGACACAGCAAAGGATTTCAGCCCTGAGCTCAGGGGTGAGGAGTGTTTTAAAGAAAAGCATATGGAAGTGGGGTGTTACATGTCTTGGCATTTCAGGATTGGGTAAAGGGGTATGAGGTACAATAATTTTTGGAAACTATTGACTAAACTTTTGGCACAAACCCAAGCTTTGAATCTACTGACTGAACTTTCGGTGCAAAACCAAGTTTTGAATCTATTGGCTGTCAGGTGCATTCGTGAGATTTTTCTTAGGTCTGGGCCCCCGCCCTTGGGCACTAAATGGTCTTTCCCTGAAGTAAAGTTTTTTAACAATAAATTTATGCCTTCACACTAATAAAAATATTTTTCAAAGATTTTGTGTGAGTGTGCATGTGTGCAATGAGTCTAGAAGGGGACATTGGCTATCCTGGAGCTCAAGTTATAGGTGCTTGTAAACCAGTATGGGTTGTAGAAACAGCCTGGGTCCTCCACAAGAACAGTAACTACTAAGCCATCATCCCTCCCGCTCCAGTTCCGAGGATCTTACCTCACGTTGTCTGACTTGATAGCAAATGTCTTTGCTCACTCAACCATCTCGGCTTCCTTACAGGAATAGAAAACATGATTTGATAGTTCTTAGTTTTTGAGATAAAGCTCACTATATTTTCTTTTCCAGTATAATTCAGAGCTGGTGATATGGCTCCATAGTGGAGCATTTATCCATCATGCACAAAGGCATGGGCTCAGGGCAGGTACTTCAGAAACAACCTGCCTGTTGTAACTCATTGCTTTAGAATAGGGAAAACACTGACAATAAAACAAATTTTTATTTAACCCCAACCCCCACACCTGACCCCTTCATTGGAGCTATTAGCTGTGATGATCTGAGAACATTAACTTCTAAGAACCTTTTTTTTTTTTTAAGTTATAGGGAAACTTGTTGGCACGTGACTCTGTGGTTTTATGTGTTGACCTTGGCAAATACAGGAAGAGGGTTGGTTAGTGAGACTGTTTCTAGGTAACCAATTTGCCTAACAGCTTTAAGAAGCGCTAGAAGGGGGTAATTTGTTCTAATCACTGAAGCTTTTCCACCTGAGCAATTAACATTTGATTACAATTTACCCTGGCCTCCCCTAGATGCAGAAAAGTGGAGCAAGGGAATAGCCAAATGTTTATTTTTCAAGAAACACTTAACATGTTTTGAGCTGGTTCCTAAAGGAAACCATTCCAAAGCCATCAACCCTAAGTACAGGACAGAACTGACTTCCTTCTATCCCCCACACCCACAAGCATGATAAATATAAAAGGGCACTCTGGGTTGCCGTGTGAGGTTCTCCCACTTTGCTTAAGAGCTGTAAATAGATGAGAAATATAAAGAACACTAACAGATGAGTTCCCCGTGTTTGTTTCCCTGACCCCATTTCCCTCAGTAAGAAAAACATGAGCATGTTTAGATTTTTCTAACGTATACTTCTATAGCTTGAGCACATGGACCGGTCTTAATGAATAAGGAAGTTTTGCTTTTGTGTTTTTATTTTTTAGGTTTTTTTTTCTTTAATCTTTTCTCAGTACTGGGAATTAAACAAGGGCCTTTCATGTTCTGTGTAAGTGCCCTACCCCTCAGCGATTTCTTTTCAAGATCTATCCAGGTTGACCACATGTGGATAGGGTGCATTGTTTTTGTTGTTGTTATTTTTTTTTTGTAATTTTCATTTATTTTTTAATAAAGTCTCATTTTTTTTGTCCATGTATCCCCTTATTCAAACACCCTTCTCTCTCCCACCCCTCCCAGTCACTATCTCATCTCCCCATCTCCTTATCACCTGCCCAGGAAGGGCAGGAGGTCCCAAGGTCTCAAGGTGGCTTAGTTCAGCATCTACTCCGTTGTTGTTGTTATTATTACTATTACTATTATTATTATTTTGAGGCAGGGTCTCTACATAGCCCTGCCTGTCCTGGAACTCACGGAGGTCTGCCTGCCTCTGCCTCTCAAGTGCTGGGGTTAAAGATGCACATCACAACCAGCAATGGCATTGGTTTTAACTACTCTGTGGCATTCCCTCATGATTTGCTGTCAGGCTAATGAATTATGAAGTTTAACTTTTGACAGTGCCAATACTGCTTCAGCAAACACTTCTCTATGTGCTTCCCAGTATATGCAAAGCTCATGCAATACAGTGCAAAGTAGAGGATAGTTGCGACTGTCATTTACTACGCCTGTGACCTTGGACAAGCTACCCAGGAACTTATTTAGGAACACACATAAATAAATATATGTTATATGTAAATATAACATGTATAAAATATTTAAATGTGCATGTAACAATTAATGAAAAGAGTCCATGAATTTGAAAGAGAGCAAGAAGTATATGGAAGGGTTTGGAGGGAGGAAAGGGAAGGGGAACTGGGGTAAGGAAAAGAAATAAGCAAAATATTTCTCTTCAAATTAATATTATCAACTTAAACAACCACAAGCAGTGTCTAGGTTTGTTTTTTTTTTTTCCTATATCTGCATCAATAGAAAAGTTGCAATACTTCCCCCAACCTGCTAGGTTGAAAATAATCCATTTAAAATACTAGTCATAATTGCCTGCATGAAATCCACTTTGGAACAGTATTGCCATCTAGTGGAGCCAAGTTGCACTGCAATTATGCTGCAGGAGCCAAAAATGGGTAAACCTTCAGGTATCTCTGGGTGGACAATATAGGTCTGGTTTAATTTTATTTACCCTTTTGTTTTGCTTTATTTTTGTCTCAATTTTTCAAGCTATCCTTACATTACTGATCTTCCTGCCTCAAACTCCTGTGTCTACCACAAAGACCAGTTTTCTGATTGGAGCAAGCTGGACTAAATGAGTTTTCCATCATCTATTCTCTATTTTCTTAAGCAGCTGTATTTCTTATTTTTCTGCATGGTGGCAGGAAGCCTTTCCTCTAAGTCCCAGATGAGAGAAGCCCTGTCTGCAAACCCAGTCAGGCCTCTTGCAAATGAATGCATCTGGGTCACAGCCCAGACCAGGGATAAATTAGGAAAGAGGCTATTTACCAAGCCAGCAGGAAGCTGCAGCTCCCACCAGGGTGGGCTGTCACTGAGCACTACTCACCTGCAAATGAGAGATTACCAGGGGGTACAACTCAGTGCTGGCCCAGAGAGCCCAGAGAACCCTGGCTCATATCCTTCCAAATCAGCCCTAGCCTGTGAACACTTTGTGTCTTCAAGTCTTAGTCTGAAAGGACCATCAAGTACTTAGAATGCTAGGTAGCAATGAGATACACAGATGCAGTCTACACTTATCCATGTACTTTGTGTATGTATGCACTTGCATGTCATGGCACACGTGGAGGTCAGGTCTCAGTTCTCTTCTTCCACTGTGTGGGTCCTGGAAATCCAACTCATTTTTCCAGGCTTTCCAATAGGCACATTTTCCCACTGAGCCATCTTGCCAGCCCATACATACATTTTCCCCCAAAGATCTGTACAAAATTCATAGAAAGTAAGATGTCAAAAGTGGTATTGCCAAAATACATGTAACATAGCTTTAAATTCTGTGACTAAATTAATGGGATGTTAGAAGGTCGAGAAGAGATAGAGCACTAAGCAGCAAACTAGAGCCATTTATAATTAGAAACATTCAGTGCCGCCACTCGGAACATTTCACCACTAGGCTCATGCATTTTGATGCTTTTGTCTGTGCCAAAGCTTTTTTTGTTATTTATTTTTATTTTCTGTGTATGAGTGCTTGCATGTATTGATGTGCATGTGTGATACCTTTGGAGGCCAGAAGAAGACATCAGATTCCCACACTGGAATCATAGAGACGGTTGTGAGCTGCATGTGGCTTCTAGGAAGCACACCCAGGTCCTCCAGCCCCCAGATTGATGCCTTAGCCTAGAATACCTCTCCTTCTTACCTTTCTCCAGCCACACCCGGACTGTGTAAGTGTGGTGCACATGGGCCAAGACCCCAGCCTTTCTTGCCTGCTCCACTAGAAACAAGATGGTGGGGAACAGGATGCAGGAGCTGCAGAAACTCGAATCCTCGTCCTGTAACGGTGAGTTTTTACCTCTCGGTGCCATTTTCTCATTGGTGGTTTAGGTGGATTTTGAGCTCAGCATTGCTGTAAATTTAACACGGGAAGATGAATGATACCAGGAAAATACTAGTTCCTTTCTTCTTGGAACTGGCTAACCCTTCACTGAACTCCGATGGTGCCTCTGTTTCTGCTCTCTGTCCCTATACCATTGCAGGTGTGTGGCCTCCCAGAGCATGGAAAGTGCCTTTACGGCTGGATAAATGCATAACTTTAGTACATATATAGTGCTTGTGATATGAACCACACATTGTATAACGTGCGCGCTTAGGGTTAGGGTTAGGGTGCAACTTGAATAACTACAAATGTGTTATTGCAGGAGACAGGTGGTCATAAATTAGAAGATTTGGGTATAATTTGAGCTCAAAGTCAAGTAAATAATAGACATAGTCAAAGCCACATAGAACAGTGTCTGAAGAGAAAGATTAAAATGGCTAGAGAGAAGGCTCGGTGGTAGAGAGTGCTGGCTTCTCTTCCAGAGGACCTAGTTCTGATTCTCATCCCTCTTCTGGCCTCTGAGGGTACCAGGCATGCATGTGGTGCACAGACATGCATGCAGATCAAACATCCATATATATAAAATAAGCTATTACAAAAGAGAGACAAGATAGGGACAAACAGCATAGGAAACAGCCCTGGCCTCCACATCAGGGAAAGATCTGTAGGCCAGAATGGCTCACCAGAGATAATGTATTTAGTGCTGGTCAGTACTTGGGAGAGGCTGTGAATGAATTCATTGTGAAAACGATGATTTAGACGGTATGTGCAGTACTGGAGAAACCAGACAGTGAGGACATGATGCTGGAAGTCATAGTACTGTGAGCTACATGGGAATTAGTCACGATTTGCCTGAGTCACAGAGCAATAGGATATATAGACAGTTATAAAAAGATTTATTAGGGGAATTTGCTCCCATGACTTTGGAGGTTAAGAAATCTCACAGTATGCCAACTGGGAGCTAGAGAAGCAGGGGAGCAGAATTGTGGCATATTCCAAGTTCAGAGTTCTGAGAGCAGGGGAAGGAAGCTCAGCCTACAGGTGAGAGTCTGAAACCCAGGGGTCACAGACATTAATCCTACAGTCTCAGGACCTAGAACGATGACATAGGACAGAAGCTGGTCTTCCAACTCCAGGATAGACAGAGAATTTACCTGTCTGTGTCCTTTGCTCTGTGCTGACCATCCAGACAACTGGATAGTGCTTCCTACATCCATCAGCCCCACACTACCAAACACACATACAATCTATAGCCCCTATACACACATACACCCCACATCTGTTGTGTACACACACACATACACACACACACACACACACACACACACACACACACACACACGCACACACACACACAATGGGTAAAGGTGCAACATCCTTAGTTCACTGATTTGATTCATACCCCACAACACCCCTACACAAAGTAATGTTTTGCTAGAAATCACCAATCCACATGTCAGTCTCTTACCATAAACCCAAGATTTTCTACCTCAAGGGTTTTTTTCTGGGTACAGGTAAGGCCAAGCTTCCATGGAATTAGCATACCCGGCCAGATCTTTATGTTGTTTGCTTATTTGAGACAGCCGTGGGTGGCCTATCATTTACTAGGTAGACACAGCTATCCCTGGATTCACATCGTCACAGAGATCTGCCTGCCTCAACCTCTGACTTTATTTTTCAATCTTTTCTGACTTACTTGAATGGGAGTTTTGCCTCTGTGTATGTCTGTACACCATGTGTATGTGTGTCCAGTGCCTTCAAGGGGCCAGAAGAAGGTGTTGCATTCACTGGTGCTGCTGTTACAGTTGTGAGCTCTCTCCTGTGGGTGCTGGGAATCAAACATGGGTCCTCTGCAAAAGCAAATTCTCTTAACTACTGAGCCATCACGCAAGCCCATTTTCCCCTTGTCTTTTTCATTAATTTTATTGTTTTACAAGTATGAGGGCTGGAGAGATGGCTCAGCGGTTAAGAGCACCGTCTGCTCTTCCAGAGGACCCGGGTTCGATTCCCAGCACCCACATGGCAGCTAACAACTGTCTGTAGTTACAGTTCCAGGCAAAACACCAAGGCAAATAAATAAATAAATAAACAAGTATGAATGTTTTGCCTGTGTTTATGTCTGTGCACCACATTCATGCTGTGTCCAAGGAGATCGGAAGGAACTGGATCCTCTGGAACTGAGGTTACAGATGGTTATGAGCCACCATGTGGTTACTGGGAATCGAACCCAGTTCCTCTGGAAGAACAATCAATGCTTTTAATTGCTGAGCCATCTCTCTTGCCCATCTGGGCAATTTTTTTTTAATATTTATTTTTACTTTACATGAATTGGTGTTTTAATTGTGTGTGGGTGTCATATCTTGGAATTACAAACAGTTGTTAGTTGCCATGTGATTGCTGGGAATCGAACTCAGGTCCTCTGGAAGAACAGTCAGTGCTCTTAACCGCTGAGCCATCTCTCCAGCCCAGCCCATCTGGGCAATTTTTTAATTTTTTTTTTCATTTTATATACCAACCAATCTTCCCCTTCTCTCTCCTTTTCCCCTGTCACCCTTCCCTCATGCCTCCCCTCCTGGACAAATTTTTAACCCATGAAAATTGGGAGACAGTGACTCAAATCCAACCAAACCAGCCTTGGGCCATGTTCTTTCTGAAGTCACCCAGAGTTGCCCACAGCAATGACCTGCTCATTAGCCACCAATTGTATGTATGTATGTATGTATGACAGGGCCTGGGAAAAGACTTTATCAGGTCAGCTTTGGGGATCCTCGAATTAATACAATGACTTGGTTATAGCATTGATGTGTGGATGAGTATGCCTCCCAGCAAAGAAATAAGCCAACCCCCCCCCCCCACCGGCTGTCCTCTACCACACATGGATGTTCCCACAGTGGGTCTAGACGCCATTGGAGCACATGCACAGCTATCCGTTCTAGCACAGGAAAAAGCACTTCTCAGCTGTCCCCACCATCCTGCTATTTGTCATTCCATCCATCTGCTGTCCCCGAGAAACACTCACCCACGTCAGCTAAAATGGTACACTGGGCTTGGAACTGGCTAAGGAAATGTCAGGCTGGAAGAAAAGAGAAGAAAACCAAAATAGCGATTGTGTGGACAGTTGACGACACAGATCTGCCCTGCTGGATAGGGCAGAGGGAGCACAGGATGCTCTCATGGGGCTGTGTGCAGAACCTGGAGTGAGCTTTGGGAACCCAGCTACTGGCTCAGGGCCTTCCCACCATCTCCTCCCCGGCACCTGGGCACTCTTGGCCCTTTGCATCAGCTACTCCTTTTTGTCTCTCTGCAAGAGCAGGGATTTGACATATATATGTATATATAAACCTAGGTTGGTTTCTTTCTTTCCTTTTTTTTGTTTTGTTTTGTTTTTTGAGACAGGGTTTCTCTGTACAGCCGTAGGTGTCCTGGAACACACTCTGTAAACCAGGCTGGTGTTGAACTCACAAAGATATTCCTGCCTCTGCCTTCTGAGTGCTGGGATGGAAGGCTTGTGTCACCTCTGTCCGGATGAACTAGGAGTCTTTAAGGCTGATGTTGACTAGCCTATATTCCCAGCACCCAGGAGGCAGAGGCAGGAGGATGGTGGGGTCAAAACTAGCCTGGGTTACATAGCAAGACTTTCCCGCTCCAAAACTAACTAGTTATTATTTATTTACCTATTGGTTTCCTGGTCAGCTTTCCTTGTAGTAGTTGAATAAAAATCTGTGAATTCTCAACTGGAGGTCAGTTGTAGGAGGTACCTCTCGGTCAGTGTGGCCCACTCTGAGGGCTGCAAATCTGGTGTTTATCTCCAAGGGAAAGAGTCATTCTCAACACACAGCTGCTTGGATCATAAGCTTGATAATTATACATTCATTTCATTTAACAAATATTTACTGAGCTTATTTTGAACTAGATGTTATCCAGGGCTCCAAGCAATAAGGCAGTGAGCAAAACAGCCTAAACTTCCTACCATCTGCGAGCACCCAGTCCAGCATGGGGACAGCAGTTAACAGGTACAGATGTAAGGACACTGAAAATGCTGCAAAGCAGAGGGCTGAGTGTGGCTCAGTTGATAGAGAGCTTGACTAGCATGCATAAGGCCCTGGGTTCAACCCCCAGCCTGACACAAAATCAGGTATCTTCGGCTACATAGCAGCCTGGGCTTCGTGAGAGTGCGCCTTCTTTTAGAAAGGAGGGAAGAAAAGGAAGGCAGAGAGGGAAGAATGGAAGAAAGGAGAATTAAAGAGGACATGATGATGAAGGGGTGGGGGTGGGGGGTCGGAGACCGGACTTCCTGCTGTATTACATGACAAACCACCTGAGTAAAACAGCTGTGTCCCATCTCAGAATTCTCAGAATTCCACAGAGGAATGGGGCTCAGGTGGCTCTGGTGTCACCTGGGTCTTAGTGGGCGGTTTACTGAGGTCTTGGCGGAGATGGCTGGAAAGAAGCTCAGCTGGGGTAGCAGACAACTGTGTTGCCTTCCATGTAGTCTCAGGGCGTTTTCCTTTCTTTGGAGCCAGTCCATGTGGACTTTCTATCAGGGTAGACAGACTTCCATGTGACTTAGTGTGTGTGTGTAGGCAGGATCTCACTACATAGAGCAAGCTGGCTTCAGACTCCTGATCTTCCTCCGTCAGCCTTCCAGGTGATTGTAGGTCTGTACAGCTGCGTCTAGCTAGACTTCTTCTTCTTTTTTTTTTTTTAATTTATTTATTTATTATGCATACAGTTTTACAGAAGAGGGCACCAGACCTCATCATAGATGGTTGTGAGCCACCATGTGGTTTTGCTGGGAATTGAACTCAGGTCCTCTGGAAGAACAGTCAGTGCTCTTAACCTCTGAGCCATCTCTCCAGCCCCCTAGCTAGACTTCTTACCTAGTGGCTCAGAACTTCCCCAAAGTCAAAGTTCCCTAGACATCTGGAGAAAGCCTGGCATTGCCTTCTGTGGTATTCTGTTGGTGAAACTGAGGTCCAGGGCTTTGTTAGAGTTTGTATGGAGAAACAACCACAAGGCAGGGAAGGCTAGAAGACAGGGCCCACTCTGTACCAGCCATCCAGAAAGCCTCACAGTGTATACAGAGGGGAGAATAAGGAGAAAAGCCAGTGAAAAGCTGTGTGGAAGGCTGGAGAGAGGAGTGTGTGGGAGAAAGTGAATTAGGAGCTGGCGGTGACGTCAGGCAGGCAGCTAGGAGCTGGGTCACCTTGGCCCTACACGCCATGGAAAGGGATGCCAGAGTCGCTCTTAGTGTAGAAGGAAAGGGGCGGGCTTTAATCTGCTATTGTCATCCTACCTCGGTCCTCCAAGCCACCGGAGGGGATGCAGGAAGCAGGGAGGGAGTTTAATGTCCCATCATCACCCTCACTGCTGGGTTGAGTTTGGGTTAGAGCATCCCATGGACCTCTCATGGAGACCTCCCAAGGCCAGTCTGCAGCCCACTCTTGGAATTTTCCACAGCCCTCTGCTTGAAGAGTTCTGCCTGGCCCGTACTATGAACTTCATATTATAAAGACTTGTCTTGATTGTCTTTCTCCTCTAAAATATAAACTCCAACTAGTCAAGGATTTTGATCTGCTTCAGCTGTGGGTCCTCAACAACTGATGGACTGATGAACTGCTCAGTCCACCTCTGTGGGCCTAGCTGAGTTGATCACAATGTTTGGTGCGTGCAAGGGCCTTAGCTAATAATGATTGTCTCTGTTTGTTCAGCAGCACAGTAGCTTTTAGAATTCTGCTCAGCTTGTACAGAAGTCACCTTCCAGTAAGCAATTATGCAGGGCAAAAGAAAGAAGAAGAAGGCCTTGGAAACAGTCCCAACAGTGACCAAAGGTCACAGGACAAACCCTCATTCACCTGATTCGGGTACACTTGATAAGCTGGCTACAGGACAATGTAGCCTGGAAAGCCCTTGTTGAAGAAGGAGGGGCCAGGAAAGGAAAACAGTAGCTCCCAGCACGTGGAAAGCAGAAATGGACACAGGAGGCGCTGTTTCCAAGCAGACCAGTGCAGAGCTGCACAGTGGGGCAAGCAGGCCTGGGAAACTTGGCAGCTGCTGACGCTATGCCCACAAACCGAGTAACAGCAGTCAATATCTGCAACAGTTAATGTTTGTTTGTTTGTTTTTTAGACTGGATTCATTACATGGTCCAGGCTGTTCTTAAACTCACTATGTATTCCAGGATAACCTCAAACTCAGAATCCTCCAGCCTCAGCCTCTAGAGTGCTAGAGGTATGCACCACCACCTAGATTCATTACATTAATTGCAATCACACATAAAATAATGCATTAAAAGTATTTTATTTTATGTGTCTGAGTGCGGGCTTGTATGTAGGTACATGGTGGGTATGCCTGATGCCCTTAGAGGGCAGAAGCAGGAACTGAATCCTGGTCTTCTTTGAGAACAGCAAGTGCTCTTAAAAGCTGAGCCATCTCTCCAGCCCCATTACAGCACAGATAAAAGAGCAAAAGTATTCACGGTTCACAGTTTAAGATGACGACAGGCATATAGTGAAAGAGAATAAAATATTCAAAACCAAGAGATAGCAGCTCTGTGAACAGGCATTACGTCAACACAAACTAGAGTTATCTGGGAAGAGGAACCTCTAACGAGAAAATGCCCTCATCTGAGCGTCTTTAGGTAAGTTGTGGGTCTTTTTCTTTCTCGTCTTTGTTTTTGGAAGTTTTGTTTTTGTTCTTGAGACTGTTTCTCGGTGTAGCCCTGACTGTCCTGGAATTTGCTCTATAAACCAGGCTGGCCTTGAACTCAGAAATCCACCAGCTTCTTCTTCCCCAGTGCTGGAATTAAAGGTGTGTGCCACCATGCCCATATTGACTTTTCTTAATTTATTATTGGTATGGGAGGGCACCTGGAGTCAGAAGTTTTGCTGTCACGGCTAGTCCCACAGCCACTTAGTCCCAAATAATCACACAAAGGCTTATATTAATTATAAACTGTTTAGCCTATGGCTCAGGTTTATTACTTATTTGCTAACTCTTACTCTTTTATTTATTTATTTATTTTGTATTTATCAAGAAAAACAGTAAATTGAATTTAAAATGCTGATAAGTTAACAATAACTATAAAGAAAATAAAAATCATAAGCATGACTTATCAAGGGTGATAATGCAAATAATTTGCTACACATAAAATTACTTTGTGTTCAGCTTTCCCTCTGAATTTTTTTTTTCTATCCCTGTATATCCTTATTCAAGGTCCCTTCCCCCTCC